>ML780157.1:443832-463332 GCA_009831015.1 Picea engelmannii | reverse complement strand
AACCTTTTTCTTTTCTTTCCTCCAATTGTTGAGGTGTCAACCTTGTAGGTTGAGGTGTTTTAGAAGGAGCATTATTCTCTCTATAGATGTTAGGATTGGTCCTTCTAGTAGCCATAGCCATATTTTTACTTTCAACATTTATTGCTACCTTAAATGCATTCTCCAATGATTTGGGTTCCCAAAGGCAAACCTCATGTTGAATGTTATCCTTTAAAGTTCCTATGAATACATCAATCAAGTGCTCATCTAGAATATTTGTTACCTTTATATTTAATCTTTATAAGTTCTCAATGTGCTCAGTAACTGAACCCTTTTGCTTGAGATTTATCAATTGGCTAAAGACGGTATTTCTCCTTGTATCCTCATAGTGTTCTATCATTTCTTCCATGAAAATTGTCCAGGTGATGAGTGATTTGCGAGAACAAAGCCATCGATACCATACAAATTGATTGGGTTCTAAATATAAAGAAGCAATTCGTACCTTTTGTGTATGTGGCACATTATGTAGATCAAATAATTTCTCCATCTGAAGTATCCATGTGATTGGGTCCTTGCCATCAAACTTCCTCATATCGATCTTAGGAACATGGTTGGTCTTCAACCCAAAGTTGGAGTTTCTCCATTCTTGTTTCACCTTCCTTGTGTCCTCATCATGAATTTCATGGGATACATTTTCACTTTCAGGTGTCCTCTCTATTAGGAAATTTGTCAATCCTTCCATGACCTCCCCTTTTAAACCATCCATCTTAGTATCCAACTTAGCTTCCATTGAATCCATCTTAGTATCCAACTTAGCTTCCATTGAATCTATCTTCTGTTGTAGTTAATTTATGTCCCTACGCATTTCTTCACCTTCATCAAGAGTCCAAGTAGGATTTTTTGGAGGCTTATTTGGTGTAGAAGTTCCCTTTTTTGGTGGCATGTTGGCCAAGTATCACTTTAAACCTTGATTTTGAGGTGGTTCTGCTAGACAATCTTCCTTTTATTATATCTCCAAAATTTCATCCCTTCTGAGTATGAGATTTTATTTTTTGTAGGTCTCTGATATTTCCTCTCTTGAATGCCCTAGGTCTGATAAAAATTGGATGTGCCAAGTGGAATTTATAGTAACTTCCCCACAACTTGCTGATTTTTGTCCTTTCCAGAAGATCTCACTTGTATAGAGTTCCCCACACAAAATACTTGATATTAAATTATGAAACTCGTACCAGAACTACTATAGGATGTCCACTATCCAATGCAACTAGTCTCACTAAATTTGGATAATCTAGGAGGAATTTATGATTGTTTTACCTGGAACACCTGCATGAGACTAGTTAATAGGACTAGTCAGATACCCTATCTTCCACAGGGTGTATCTACAAATTTAAGATGACCCAGAAGATGAAATTGCTACCAATGATACCTTACTGATTTATGAGAATATCCTCCATATTTCAAGGTCTGAGACGTTATATAAAACATTTATAGTGAAAATTCCGCAATGGCTCAATTCAGGATGATTCTAAAACCCTATCTTAAAAAGGATGTATCTCCGAAAGTATAAGGCCTCAAGAGCTTAAATTGTAACCCAACGTACCTTGATCCATATACTAAATATCCTCCAAGTCATTCCTTATGAATCTTTGTAGAAAAACAGTTATAGAGAAAATACCATGGTGTCTCAAATGTAGAAGCAAAACCCCAAGACCTTGAGCTCTGATACCATATGTTAATAACCAAATATCAATATAGCATAGAAAAACCTTAGAATAAGTAATCAACACCTTGAAAAAGAGATAATTTCAAATAATAAGCCTCTTCGAGGGGGAAACCTCCTTTTACCCCACATAAATGTTCAAGTACAAGATGATTCCAAATGAAAATGTCTCCTTGGTATATATAGGAGACTAGGAGGTATAATTACAACTAATGGAATAAAGCCGACATAAATAAAATAACATTACTAATCTAATATGCCCCAATTAAGGGGTAATGAGCCAATATTAAGGCTTAACATGTTTTTGTTTTAAAGGTCAAAGTTATAGGATTATAAATGTTCCGACAATATACACCAGGTCTATTACAGAGTTACAAATCAGATTTGGATGATGAAATTGATAAGGGATTTTGGTTGAGGTACATGTTGGGTACATGGTTGAGACAATTAGTGGATAAGTTGGCACATACATGGGGTGTATAGTTGATTATGTTGGTACATATTGTTGAGTCATAGTTTATGTGTATTTGATGCATGATTGGTACATATTTGGTGCATGGTTGATGCACTCATTGATGGTACAGGTTGATTACAGGTTTTTTGGTACAGGTTGATTGGTACAGGTTTACAACAATATATCTCACAGTGATAGTGTGGCAGGGGTTCCATCATTCTACTTCTATTTCAGGGCAGTTGGAAGGGGCAAGGAGAGCTAGTTGTAGCCACCCTTTGGTTGTCGCTAGAGAACATAGGGGATTGTAGCCTCCTTCTGGCTGTAGCTATAGAATTAGGGAGTTGGAGCTTCCCTCAGGTTGTATCCTGAGAAACTAGGGGGTTGGAGCCTCCTTCCAGTTACATCTGGAAAAAAAAGGAAGTCGGTGCTTCCAATGAATGTAATTCTTAAAGACATATAAGAAAAAGCATTATGCGGTTTTCTCCTGCTTTGGGTTTCCACATAAAAACACTGGTGTATTATGTATGTGTATGATTTCTCATTTGTTCATTGTTTATTTACTCTGAAACTAGTGAATGATAATGCTACATTGATATAACACTTTCATTTTATGGTTAAAAAGGATAAATTTGCTCTATTACTGATTCAACCCCCTCTCAGTAATACAACAATAGTACTTGATTTGTATATGCTTCGTCTTAGAATCGAAGTTTGATTTATTTTCAATGTGAATGGCACTCTATATGTCACAGTACAACCTATTATTCTCCTACTTCTTTTCCAATTCCTCCATAAACCTCTGTAACCAAATCATCTCCTTACTAACCTATGTAGCAACAACATAGTCTGATTCCATTGTTGAAAGTGCAACAACCTTTTTCAGTTTTGAAATCCAACTTACTATTGTTCCACCTACATTAAAAACATACCTTGTGGTTCTCCTCCTGCTATCATTATCACCTGCTATATCTGAATCATCACATCCCTCTAGAGCAGTGTCTAAACCTCCAAAACATAATGCATGAGTAGTATTACCTATCAAATACCTAAGAATCCACTTTTCTACCTCCCAATGTTCTTTACCTGGATTTTTCATATACATATTCACAACTCCCACTGCATGTGCAATATATGGTCTTGTGCACACCATTACATACATCAAGCTACCAAATGTTGATGAATAAGGGACCATGGACATGTATTTTATCTGCTCCTATGTATTGGGGCACATTCCCTTGGTTAATTTGAAATGGTTGGCCAAAGGTGTACTAACTAGTTTTTCATTTTGCATTCTAAACCTCTCCAACACCTTCTCTATGTACTCATCCTAAGACAATGTCAATTTGTGATTTTTCATGTCTCTTGTTATTCTTATACCAAGGATTTTCTTTGCAACACCAAAATCTTTCATCGCAAATGAATTAGCTAGTTTATTTTTTAGCACATTTATATCTTACATGTTATACCCTGCAACAAGCATGTCATCTACATATAATAACAAGATAATATAGCTTCCATTTTCTAGCCTCTTAAAATAAACACAATGATCAGAATGTCATCTTCTATAACCTTGATCTTTCATAAATCTGTCAAACTTCAAATACCACTACCTTATATCTTTCTTTAGGCCATACAATCTCTTCTTCAATCTTCATACCAAATTATCCTTCCCTTTGACCTCATATTCATGTAGAGGTTGCATATAAATCTATTCATCCAAATCCCCATGGAGAAAAGTTGTTTTTACATATAATTGTTCAAGATGCAAATATTGTACTACCACAATACTTAAAATGGTCCTAATCCAAGTACTTTTAACAACAGGAGAAAATATTTCATCAAAATATATACCTTTCTTCTGTGCAAACCCATTTACAACAAATTTGGCCTTGTACAACTTTTTTCCTCCATCTTCTTCCTTCAACCTATAAACCCGTTTATTCTGCACTACTATTTTTCTTACAGGAAATTGAACCAAGTCTCAAGTCTAGTTATTTACCAAGGAATCCATTTTCTCTTTCATTCCTTGCTCCAACTTCTTTTTAGTGTCTACCTTCATTGCCTCTTCATAACTTTATGGTTCACCAGAATTAATCAACAATAAATAATACAATAAAGGAGAGTATCGTTCTGTGGGTCTACTTAACCTAGTAGATATTCTAACAACACTTATAGAATTTTGAGGTACATATTGCTCTTGTTGTTTTACTTTTTTATTTTTTGGTACCTTTGGAGTTTTTTTTTCAATGATCTCATAAAGCATTGTGTATTATGGCTTTTATTTTTTATGTTTATTTCCCTGCAATTGATCCTTTTACATGACCTTGTCATTGAATATGACATCTCTACTCCTAATGATTTTGTGATTTTCATAATCCCATAAGCGATAACCAAAATCATTAACACCATATCCAATAAAGTTACACTTCTTGTATTTTTCTTCAATATGTGTTCTATGTTCTTTATCAATATGGACAAATGCTTCACAACTGAAAGTATTCATAAATGAACAGTTTACCTTTTAACCTGTCCATGCCTCCTATGGAATGCTACCATCCAAGGATCTTGAAGGCCCTTTGTTTATTAAGTAAACATCAATATCTACAACATCTTTCCAAAATTATAAGGGAAACCCAACATGCAATCTCATACTCCTTGGATGTTCCATGGTTGTCCTATTCATCCTTTCTGACAACATATTGTAGTGTTCTTGGAATTGTCTTCTCTCTACAAATCCCATGGTATGAAAAATAATTATCAAACTCCTTGGTGCAATATCCACCTCCATTATCTGATCTGAGACACTTCAACATTTTTCTAGTATCATTCTCAATCAAACCTTTCCATTTCTTAAAAGTGTCAAAAACATCAATTTTTTTTCGAATGCAATAAAGCCAGGTTTTTCTAGTTGCATCATCAATAAAAGTAACATAAAAATGACAGCCACCAAGAGATGATACCTAAGTTGGTACCCATACATCTATATGCACAAGATCTAACTTTTCACTCTTATTTTACTTCCCGAATCTAAGAAATATGACTCTCTTTTGATTTCCATAAATACAATTCTCACAAGAATATAAAATCAACTCATTTAAGATCTGGCAACAAATTCCTTTTGTGAAGTATTTGCATCCCCTTCTCACTCATGTGTCTAATCCTATGATGCAATTTCAACATTAAAAATACATAAATGAAATGTACCTACCTTCTCTCCTTTTTCCATTTCCAGTGATAACTTAGTGACCTTCCATGCCTTATCTATAAATATAGATATACAACCTTCACTTTCCAAATTCCCTGCTAAAATCATATTTCTTCTCAAATCTGGTATATGACTCACCTCTTTCAGTAACCATTGTTTTCCATTCTTTTTCTTTATTTTTACCTTACCCATTCCAAAAATTTGACATGGTTCATCATCGCCCAAATAAAGATGTCCAAAATCACCTTGAACATAATATTGAAAAGATTTCCTATGGGGTGTGGAATGAAATGAATCCCTTGAATCTTTTACCCAAGACTCAATAGTATTATCTAAATAAAGAATACAAGCATCTTGTAACACATCGTATGTTATATTTTATTTCTTATTTTTCTCATGGTGTCCATCTCTTTGTTTCTTTGAAGCTCTGATGTCTTTCTTTAGATGTCCTTTCTTCCCGCAATTCCAACACTCTATCTTTCTCAGTCTGGATTTGGATCTACCCTTCCTAGAATTTCCACAATTCCCTAGACTCTTTCCTCTTTCCTTTTTTATTCCTTTGTTCCCCACAATCAATGTATTACATGATGTCTCACCTATGCTTTTCCATCACATTTATTCACTAATAGTAACACCAATAACATCATCAAATTTCAGAGTGTTTGAAAAAAAGCCAGAGTTACTTACAACTATGACCAAGTTGTTCCAGTTTTCTGGAAATGAGAAAAATATTAGAAGATCCATAACCTCATCATCAAACTTCATTTTTACAGAACTTAGTTGATTAGTAACCATATTAAATTCATTTAAATGATCTGCAACAGACCCACCTTCTGACATATTCATATTAAATAATTGCTTCATTAGAAATACCTTGTTGGAGGTTGAGGGTTTTTGATATAGTCTAGCCATTGCCTTCATCATATCCTTCATTGTTTTTCCTTTCAAAATATTGAAATTAATTGATGCTGCTATGAATAGTCATATCGTTCCTAGTTCCTTTTTGTCAAGAACCTCCCATTCATCATCCTTCATGGTTGTCGACTTCTTTTCTATTCCGCCCAATCGTAGGAATAGATCCTTTTGATATAAATAATCTTCCATTTTCATATTCCATAACTATAATTTTTGGCCAGTAAATTTATTGACCCTAAACTTTCCATATTCTACCATTTCTCCCACTCGAACCAGGAACCTGTTTTCCTGTGAATTACCTTTCGCTCTGATACCAGTTGTTAGAAAAATGGGTTAGTAAAGAAATAAAGTAAAAAAAATGCATAAATAAAATACATAAGATACACAATACAATAGAGACACAAATGTGTGGTTCACCCAATGTGGGCTACGTCTAGGTCCTTCCTTTATTATTATCCACTAAATGATGGGATGCAACCTACAACAAATCCGTTATAACTTCATCTTCTTTCGATCACAGTCTCCTCTCTCAAAATACTATATTCACATTCATCTCCCACCAGAACACAATTCCCTCATACATAAAAGAGGGATTCATTCTAGGGGTAAAAACCCTAACACAACTTCTATCATCAGATCTATGAACTTATAATGAATGGTTTAGATTGACTATGAAATTACAATATTTGAATTGCATTAAAAAAAAATTAGAGGGGGGGAAAGAATTTTGTATCCTATAGCTTCTTTGACCTGCATAAAAATTAGGAAGATAATCAGGCTCCACAACCAACACATTGATAATAATTTATGTGGACAAATCCCCAAGTATTAGTAAGTTCAAGCCACTAAATTCGTACATAGTCAGTTGAATGATTCATGTCAGGAGATAGGTACATAGTGGCAATGATGACCAAGGTGGAAAGAGAGATTCAATATCAGCCATAGATCTCCAAGGGATGCACATGATCTAAGTGAAGTTGGAGCAGGAGAAGGGTTGTTAATAGTCGTGCGAGTTGGTGACCCTAAAGTAATCGAAGCCACTCATATCCCAACCCTAAGGGTCATTGGATCTATAGGCTAGATATGTCAAAGTGTGTGTAGTCGAAGAGAGTCTGTTAGAGGGGATTATGTGTGGAAAATTCGCTAACCCTAATGGGAGGACTCCGATGAAGAAGAAAATCTTTGAATTAATAGAAAAGGGAATTAGATGGGTCAGGTGGTAGATGCCACATCAGTTCCATGTCGAATGGAACTAGTGACGGGGAATCATGTGGTCACCACGTGGCATTAAATATGAACTTAATGAATGAAAGTCCAAAAACTTTGGAGAGGCTATCAATTTTGATCCAGAGCTCAGTTCTGAGCATGGTTATAGTCATTGGAAACAACTTGACGAGTAGAAGAAGATGGTAGCCTCTATATGAGAATTATAGATGGTTGACAAAAAGAGAAAATTTAATACCCCATCCCTTAAAAAGGTATTTAGGGGGTTGGGTGTATTACAAAGGCCAACTAAGGAAAAGATCGGACAATGGTTAGAGGTAAAGGAGTGCGAGTTTTTCAAGGACCAGAATAAGAACCTAGGGATCATCCCATAGAAGTGGCTATAGAGGTATGTATTTACATACTTACATGCGATTGTATTTGTTGATTTACCGATAGTTTTGGATGGATGGTTACAGAGGTTAGAAAAAAAGAAAGGAACGTTCCACTCTATTGTTCTGAAGAGTTGGACCCCTAAGTTGATCCACCAAGTTAATACCATAATTAATCAGATCTTGTGTGCAACTCAATTTTGGCTAGATAGTTTATTGGGGTGTTATATTACTAAGTTCTATATAGGTTGTACCCAGGCAGATAATATTGTTGAAAGAGAGTTCTTTAATTTCAGTGTGGAAGATATTTGAAATCCCTGTCTACTTGGGTCAAGATGTTGATGTGTGATAAGGGGGTTATGAAGTTGGAATCTGATCACCCTAGTAGCTAGGCACCTTCATGTGCATAGGGGGGATGGGGGTTGACCAAGGGATGGTCTGAGAGTATGGTGAAGAGGGATGTAGGAAAGAATAGATAAGTAACATATGGGCTGTGAATGCCGAGAGAAGAATTAGGTGTGATGGAAGAAGAGGTTAGAGTGTTGCGTAGAGGAATTGTTTTTTGACATAGTAGGAAAAGGATTGTGGTTGATAGAAAAGAGAATCACGGTGAGATTGAGGAAAGAGACACCGATGTAGTACTCTAGATTGAAGGAATACCGCGCACAGAAAGGAAGGAAAAGGAAAAGGACCATCAACTCATTCCAATAGAAAGATATCCATTACATCCCATTAGCACCACTTAGGCCAAAATCTGCATCAAACCCATGACCCCATGTGCATCTATGAGGTCTGAAACTTTGTTGGGAACACTTGTAGTTAGTGAAGGAAGAAAGGATAGTTGTAAAGGTAGTAAGATTAGTGGAAGTAGTGCAACAACCTAGAATCAATTAGTGACAACAAGGAAGAGTATTGTGCAGACAACAATGGTGGGGGTAGACCCCACTTTGAGAATGATTTTCTTTCACATAGTAGGGACAGAAGATCCATAACAACACTTATTTTTCTGTGAAGCAACATGGACCGTGAAGAAGGTCCGAGATGACAATATGAAAATCATTTAGTTAGTGACAACATTCAAAGACCGTGTCTTACTCCGGCATATGAAGTATCAATCCACTACACCTGTAGGAAAAGCTAGAATTTTGGAAGACATCAGGAAAGCCTTGTTAAAAGAATTCCCAAAACCAAAGTCTGATTTGTAGTGTACTATGCAACTAAAAGAGATAAAGTAGTTTCAGAATGAATCAATATGGGATTTTGACCATAGATTCAAGATATTGATGGATCGATTGATCGTCGAGATTCTAGATGAGAAACATAGGGAATTGTTCATTGTAGGATTATTACCACATATATGATGCCCATTGACACAACAGAAGATTACGTTGCATTCAAAAGCACTAGAAATCACCATGAAAATGGAATCATCCCCTATATGAGAAAATGGCACAAGGATGGCTCGGGTTCAGTCATAGTTAGAAGAATTAAATAATATTTGGCTACAAGAGCTCTGAAACCTTTGGCCCTAAGAGGACGGGTATGGTGTGAGATATGCAGAATGATGGGTCATCACCCAACCACTTTCATTTTTTTGTAGAAGTATCAAAGCACTACAAGAACTTATTTTGTAATTTGTCTAAGTCTGTGGGACATGGCGAAAAGGACTACCAATAACTCGATATAGTTAGAGAATGCATCGCAGATGCATACAAAGTTCAAGGGGAAGAAGGATTAGAAGGAGGAGTACCATAATATAATACTCTGAGGGGATAGAATCAAGGAGGAAGAGGAGGATTGGGTAGAGGAAGATGACCAATTTTTTGTTATAACCATAATTGTCCTGGTCATTTGGCGTGATATTTTTTGAATCCTTGTACAATGTGCACATATTGTAGACAACTAGATCATGTGATGAAATACTATCCACAGTTGATCATTAAGTCGTAGAAAAAGAGGAAATAAAATGTTTAGATGATAACAATGGAAGAGATCGACGATCAACCAAAGTTAGTAGTAGTTATGTACAGAGGAACAATAACAAGAGCTTATGCGATGGAACAAGGAATTCAGACTGGCCAGTGGGTTAGGAGATTAGAAGAACCTCCTCAAACATTTGACCCACAGAAAGAGAGAGACACATATAAGCAATCAAGGAAGGAGCTTCTAGAAATATAATTGGCAACATTGACCTTGCAACCTGTGTATGACATGCCTCCAACCTATGACCACTCAATGACAAAAAGGATAGTTGAGAAGGTAAGTACTCTAAAAAGTTTCTTAAAGAATCATGTATAACTAATGAAGGATGAAACTGCATTGAATGTGCTATGTGGGATGATCGACCAATGCATGCAAGATAAAGATGCACATGTTTCATAGTGATCAGTTAACCAAGTAGAGCATAAGAAAAGGAAGAATAAGGAATTTTTACTTAATGTGCACGTAGGATACTATGATATGGGTAATATCATCTTGGATCTGGGATCTTATGTGAACTTCATTCCAAAGAAGACATGCGAAATTATGGGTAAACCAAATTTGATTTATTCACCAATTTAGTTGAGGCTAGAAAATCAGTACAATATTGTTCCAAATGGAATACTGATAGTTGGTGAGTGTTAACATTGATGGAGTGCGCAACATAGCATATTTTGAAGTAATCGAGATAGTGGGTGGTAGTAAACCTTATCCAACGTTACTTGTAATTGATTGGGATTTCGATAACTAGACCATTATTGATATGAAAAGGAGACAAATGATCTTTGAAGCAGGAGACTTGAGAGTTGTTGCACCTTTGGATCACACAAAAGGAAGATGATATGTGGAACCGACAAAGGGAAAAGAACTCGATAACCTTTACAATGTGACCACAGGGATGGATAACTATATTAATCCCACTGCTAAGGGTGTATTTAGTTGGAGAAGTATTATTTCTTGTGCGTCGGATTCATAAGAAGCCTTGGAACATTGGAAACAAAGGTTACATGAAGTATCTAAAAGGAAATGTTCTCTTATTACCCGCACATTACGTTGGATTGGAGATGAGGTACATGATCCTTCGAAGTATCATGGAATAATAGATATAGATCCTTTTGTAAAAGACTTTGAATTGCAAATACCATATCAACATATATTGTTAGCTTTAGATGTCGTGCTAAAAGTGACTCCTATAAGGTGGTGGGCTACGCATAAGGATAGAATAGAGAATTGGCAATAATGTAGAAGGTTGTTACAGGTTAGATTTGAAACAAAAACTGAATATACAATGAAAAAGTATACTAGGTTGAGTTGTCCTACAAATCATCTTACATAGTGCACTATGACATGGATCTCAGTACCTAAACAGGAATGGATGTACTTGTTTGTACAGACTCTGGACACGATCCTGAAGAACTGGTATTTATAACTGGAAGTACATAGAGGAACAACATATTGGAAATATTTGACTTGCAATTTCAAGGTAACTTTCAAGTTTTAAGATAATGCCCCTTTAGTAGACACAACACTGCAAATTCTCAAGAACAAGATATTTACATCAAAAGACTCGATGATACTAAAACCCTTATGTAGTGAACCTAGATATTTTTTGACTGTTCAAGAGGTTTTGGAATGCTATAATGTGGCTGGAGAAGACCAGGAGGATGAAGACCAGAGAAATTTGCAAATACCAAAAACCGAAGAAGAGCGCGCAGTAAAGGGTCCCGAGCTTAAAATTTTTGAGTATACAAAGTTGTTGAAAATGAACAAGGTGAATATTGATACAAAGGATAATCCCAAGTTCACAAACATTTGAGATTACTGGAATGAATAATTTTTTGAAAATATTGTTGATTTACTGTGCGAGTACCATGACCTTTTCCCAAATACATTTTTAGAAATGAAAGGGATTGTTTGGGAGCTAGGGGAAATGAAGATCTCTTTAAATTTAGATGCCAAGCCAGTGAAGCATAGACTGTATAGATTGAACCTAGTATATAATGAAAAATAGATAAGATGTTGGAAGATGTGATTATTGAACCTGTCGCAAAGTCAGAATGGATCAATCCAATGGTGATTAAAGACAAGAAGATGGGTGGAATCATAATTTGTGTGGATCTGTGGAAATTGAATGATGCTTGCTTACATGACCCATTTCCTACCTGATTTACATATGAATATTTGGAGAATGTAGGAGGACAAGAAGCTTACCCATTTATTATTGGATTCTCTGGGTATCACCATATTACGATTGTGCATGAAGATTGGCATAAGACAACATTTGCGACAAAATGGGGATGTTATCAGTATATTTTTGGTTTGAAAAATGTACCTACAATATTTTCCCGAGTTGATGTCATGGCTTTTAAAGAGTTTAATCATAAATTCCTAGAAGTATATTTGGATTAATTGAAAATGTTTAGTTTGTTAAAAAACCGTGTTGAAACTTTGCATTTGATGTTGGAAATATGTAAACAATTCCATATTTCCTTGAACTTGAAGAAGTGTATTTTCTACGCACCATTTCATATCTTGTTGGGTCATGTAGTATGTAAATAAGGACTTTTAGTTGGTCCTACCAAGATTATTGTTATTGTTGATTTCCCACTACCTAATTTAGTGCGACAACTACGAGAAAAATTTGGTCATATGGGGTACTACATAAAGTTTAATAGGGGATACGTGCAGATCACATCCTTGTTTGAAAAATTGTTAAAGAAGGAGGTCAAATTTCAATGGAACGAGGAATTCCAACAAAGTTTGGATATTTTGAAGCAAAAATTGGTTATCGTACCGATTTTAGTATTTCAAGATTGGAAGAAATAATTCCATATCCATGTAGATGCATAATCTATAGTGTTAGGTGTAGTTCTATCTCATCCATGGGAAGGAAGTTTGGATAATCCCATTGCATTTTCCATCAAAAAATTGTCGACTATCGAACTGAATTATACTACTACATAGCATGAAGGATTGGAAATGGTGTATGCACTACAAAAGTTTAGGAATTATCTACTGGGATCACATTTTAATATGTACACGGATAATTTTGCGATGAAATACTTAGTCAATAAGCTAGTGTTGGGGGGAATATATGCAAATGGATATTATTATTTCAAGAGTATGTTGTGAGAAGTCTTACCTTGTGGATAGGCTAAGATCCCCTTTGGACCAAGACTCCTATATTTTTTCCAAAGATAGAAGAGAAAAAGTGGTTATTGTGTTTCCTATATATCTAAGTAGATCAATGAAGTAAGAGAGAATAAGAGGAATCATGTGGTGTACCTTGTTGAAATTTTTTTCCTCGCTCCTCTAATCGTGGCACCTAATCTCCAAGCTCCTCAACATAACTGAAACCCTACAAAGACTAGTAAAGGAACTCGTCATCCTATTTTAGATGACTACATAAATAAAATCTATGTATGAAGATTGAAACGACAATAGACAAGAAAATGTAGAACACATGAACTTTAAGGGAATAGGCCAAGTTGATATTAATTGGAAAGCCAAAGAAGGAACTTACAAATCATGATTGATGATGCAGTCACTTCTAAATTATCGCCTTGTCCAACCCTTGCATGAATATTGACATCAAAATGTTGATGCTTCCTCCATAATCAAAATTTTCATACCTCCAATCTTCCCTCTTTCACCATGGAAATCCTTCATTATATATGATTTAGAGGCTTAACCACCATGGAGAATATCACTCAATGGATCCACTAAATTGGGATCTACAGGATTTTTAGGGAGAAAATATATCTCAAGGATTTTAGGGAGAAAATATCTCTCAAGGATTTTAATAAAGAAATATCTCTCAAGATCCATCATATTAGGATTTTGGTTTGAGAAAACCTCTCAACCATCCATGAGATTCTCAACTTCTCCTTGAGATTAGGAAACTAAATGTGAGGTGGATTATCACACTAAAATAATTTCCTTTTTATGAATAATAATGAATAATTCATGTGCACATAGTATTTTTACTTTCATATGATATCTTTCGCCTCCACATTGACTAGGGATTGTGACAAATGTATTTCCTGGTGTCAAGAGGTTGTAACACTTAGGAAAGTGAATGAAAAACTAGGTAAGGTGCATATGACACTTGAGACAGTGCATACGACACTTAACAAGGTGCATACATCACTTTGTGACACTTGTGACACTTAGGGTGTGAAACTCAAGTGTGAGATTTTGGTGCGTAATAGATGCCCCCTAAAGTGTGAGGTCAGAAGAGAAATTGATGGCCGAAACAATTTAAAATTATTCAATGCAATGGTTTTGTAGTAGGATAAACTGGAAGAATATGAAAACAATCATCAGTCAGCATACAAGTATGTGTTGATGATTACAGCTGCGTGAGACATCCTCTAGGACACAGACTAATTGAGTTGTCCTGAGAGAGAGTCCATGAGTTGGGTGTGTGGTTCCTATATAAGACATAACTGAAATGTTGAGTTGGCCTTCTCCTTACAGAGAGTTGAGAATAACTCCAGATGATTCTCCTGTGTAACGCAGTGAGAAAGGAGATCTATTGAGTTGGACATGCATGTGGTTGAGCACAAGGTGAACGTATGAAATCCAATGAGTTGGGTGTATCGTTATGAGATATAGATGAAGATGATGTATTATCCTCCTCTAAGAAGAGAGTTGATATGATGAACTCTAGGTGACTCTCATGTGTAATGCACTGGGAAAGAATATTTGTTGAGTTAGACGTTCCTATGGATGAGCACAAGTGAACCTAATCTTAGTGGTTAGGCACTAGTGAGTGTGGTTCTCCCATGAGACACAGTGAGATAGAGATATGGAAATCCCTATGGATGTGCCCCTAGCAGTTGATCACTAGTGGGTGTATGAGATACCTTGCTATATTTTTCAAGAGTCAGACTTACCTTTAACACTAATTGTAATGTAAAGGGTATAGGTTGGCCCCACCTTAATATAATGGATAATTAATGTAAAAGATAATTAATCTGGTTATTATTAATTATACTATGAGTTGGATATGTTGGCCCCATTGTTACAATAGACACTTCTATTGAAAGGTTTAGTCTAATATAAGTAAAGGTAAATTCCCCATTGAGGAATCATATCTCAAGTGCAAGTTTGGAAATTTCAGCAAGTACACCTTCTTGGGAAAAGTGTGCACCTCTCTTGAGCGCTAGTCTTCTAGGGTTTTTGAGCACCCTTTTGTGTGATCTCTTTTCTTGGTGGTGAAGGTATTTATCTTGAATAATATAGCAAAGGATTGGTTGGGTTTTCTTCCCTTGTTGAGAAGGGTTTCCTAGGATACTTCTTTTGTACTTGTGCATGGTGTTTCTTCTTGTGATCTTGGTTGCTGCAACAAAATTGTTTATGGTTTAAGTAAAATGATAAAATGGAATTAACTTCATGATTAAACCTTTATATTGAAAAATAAAAATAATTTCAAAGCCTAGGTCTTGAAGAACCCCTACACAAGAACTTAAAAAGATAAGTCGTCCTCCTTCTGCAGTTTTGTACGACCTCTAGGGTTTCTGTAGAAATCCATACGAGCCTCACTTGATTGGCCTTTTCAGAACCTTACACATGGATGTTGGAGATAAATCTTGGATCAAGTTGTATGGCCTTCCTCAGATCATCTTCATAGATCTTCAAAGTTAATTTTTGAGGATTTTGAGTTTTTTTCCCTTGGGTTTCTAGGGTACCGAAAGTTTCCCTAGAATCTGGATCTTAGGGTTTTTGCAACTTCTTGAAGAAATGTTTCAACTCAACAAGCATTCATGTGACACTCTCAAATTTTATTTTTTTCAATCATAAGCCCAACAAACAAAAGCTAAGGTTACTATTCCAACCTAACCATTATGTTTTCTAAGTCTAGTTGGCGAGAGTTTGAGAAAAAATCTGAAACAATGAAGAACAAATCTTTAGTAGAAGATAGGCTTGATGGAACAAGCAACTTCAACTCCTAGAAGTCAAGGCTTCAGGTCACCCTTGAAGAAGATGACCTTTTGTATGTAGTAGAAAAACATTTACCAGATACAGCTACCGATGAAGAGAATAAAATAAGAAAGGAAGAAGATGTCAAGGCAAGAAAAATAATCATCTACTCAGTAAGGGATCATCTCTTGCGGCCAACTTGAAGACAAATTATGAAATGCATGAAGCATTAAAAGATATGTTTGAAAGTGACAACACCCTCATATATCTTACCTTAAAGGGCTAGCTTCAAAGCACCAAAATGACGGAAGGTGATACAGTTGCTACCTTCTTTATGAAGATATCAGAGATTAAATAACAGCTAGGAGCCATTGGAGAAATCATGTCCGACAGAGAACTTGTATTATCTACTCTCAACAATATTCCAAAAAATTGGGAGCCTTTTCTTCAAAGCATCAGTGGAACAGAAAATTTACCATCCTTTGATCGTATGTGGAAAAACTATAATCAAGAAGAATTTAGACTTAGAAATAGAGGAGTGGAAGATTCCCCTAAAGAAAATCATGTTCTTACACTTCATACAAAGAAAGGAGGGAGATTCAAAAGAAAATTCAGACAAACATTCAGAGATGCAAAGTCTCCTTCAACCTCAGGTCATAATCAGAGGATATGTTTCATAGATTCAGTGCTTCAGGTGTGACAAATATGGGTACTATGCAATAAATTGTCCAACCAGGAAGAAAGGAAGAAAATATGCTTACACTGCTAAAATTGTTCCAGACCCACCTAAAAAGAATGAAGATAAGAGAGAGGAGAAGTAATTCCTCTAAAACAAACACATAACTAAACATGACTACAAACCCAGGTAAATTGTTTGATCATTAAATTTATAGTTGATTGCATTCTTAATAAGTGAAGGGTATTATCTCTAGCGTGGGAGCCCTCATGACTTGGACCATTATCCCTGGTATGGCAGTCCAAACATTATTGATTGATTATTATGCTGGTAAAAAAGACATAAAAGATCTAGCAAGGAATTAAATAAGAATTCCATCCTTCAGACTTCAGAGTGAGTCACTTGACTTAGAGGGAGTAAAAAAAAAATGAAAAGAGGGAAGAGATAATACCTTTCATCCCCTTTAACAATTCAGAGGGAGACACAAAATATTCCAACCAGTTCAGTTGCTCCAGTTGATATGACCATGGATATTGAAGTAGGAGATAAAATGCCTGCCTAGGGTCAACAAAAATCTGCAGAAGGTAGAGAAACATACAAGTCCTTCAAGGGACATCCTGAGAAAGAAAAAGAATTTTTCAAGCTACCTTTCAGACATGAGCCACTCCATTATTTATGAGACTCTCCGTCATGAATAAATGATAGGTGAACAAGTATGGAAAAATTCCATACCAAAAGAATACCAGTATATCTTAAAGAATAATGTATGAGACACTGTTCCGAGACCAGAAGGGAAATCTATGGTGACTTCTAAATGAAATCAAGCATGCAGTTGATGAAAGTGTTGAGAAATACAAACCAAGATCTATGGCCAAAATATTCTCAGAAGTAGAGGGAGTGAACTATGATGAGACATATTGATCCAGTATACCGATGCACCTTCATCTATACTACCATCCATGATTTGGTAAACTACATCAGATAGATGGATCCTTGATGAGTTTGGGTACCAAAAAAGGTGTTTCTAATACAAACATATATTACAACATTTGTGATGAAAGTTTGATTTTGATGACTTATTCAGGAAGTCGTAGAAGAAATCCTCAACTCCTAATTTTGAGATGAAGGATCTAGGTATGATGCACTATTTCTTGGGACAAGAAGTATGACAGAAGACCAATGAGACTTTTCCTAAATTCAAGGAAAATATATAGTGGAGATATTAAAGAATTTCAGTATGACAGAATGCATGTCCATGTCTACACCGATGGTGATGGATTTGACGGAAAATAAAGGATGACAATTCAGACAAGATTGATCCACATGTGCACCGACAACTGATTGGTGTTGATTAAGGTTGGTTGTCATTGATGTCAACCGTTGAAGAAAGACCCGTAGCACAAAGGTTTGGGTAATGGACCCAATAGTGTTTGATGTAAATATGACTCATTATTGTTTTTCATGGTTGATAAGAAGTAAATATGGATGAAATCCAAAGTGCCCCCCTTATGGTGAAAGCCCTCACGGGAAGATGCTTTGTGGAGTAAGAGAACCCATGCTTAATTGTGGAATAATGTGATGAAGGAAAGTGAATTTGTCAGAGAAAATATCCTATATGGATAGTGCTTGTCATGTCATTTCTGGTGGTATGTGTAACGTCACATAATTCCTCACAGTTAGAGAGTTATGGCAATGAGAAGTTGGAGACCCCAGTTTGGGTAATGGACCCAAGTTTGTTTGATGGGTAATGGTATGCGTTATGATATATTTTCAGATAATAATATTTTCTATGGATAGTACATGTCATTCCATTTCTGGGGGTATGTAGAACGTCACATAACTTCTCACGGTTTGAGATTTATGGCCTTACGAAGTTGGAGGACCCTCATATGTCATCTAGAAGCCCCAAAAGGTCAAAGTAATCAAAGTGGTTTAAGAGATTTTAAAAGGTAAATAATAAAATGAAGTGATGAGTGTATTATCATTCAAACTGAATACAAAATAAATTATTTCAATAATAAATTTAATGGATAAATTAGAAGTGGACCCAAACCTAAAATAAGGAAAGTGGGCCAAGTGACCTAGAAGATGTTTTTAAGGAAGCTACTTGGAGAGTATAAATAAGAGACAAGGCTCTCGCATTTGAATAATACTTGAGCATATTGAATATATATAGGTGTCTGAGGTATACAAATGATATCTAAGCCTAAATTCTGAGGACAGTGAAGAAAAGAAGGCCAAAATTCAAGGAAGGATAAATTCTTTTGATGGTGCTTTCTAAGATATGTTATTTTCAGGTCATCTCACCATTTTCGCTATAACTTTTTTTCTATAACAATTCAGATCCTAAAATTACTATGAAAGTGAGAAAACATATTTAAGTATCTGTGGTTAAAAATTCATCTTGTGAGTTGTTGTATTTTTCAAGCTACACTCTGTGGAAAATAGGGTTTGTGGCCAGTCCCGAAACTAGTCAAAATCAGGTGTTTCGGGTAAAAATGTCATAAATTATTCATAAAAGATCCAAATTCCGTGAGACCAATTGTGTTAGTTAGGGTACATTCTATAGTAGCCTGTGTAAAAGTTTCATATTATTTCATCAAATATGTTGTGTGGGGAACGCTCTACAAGGTCACTCTCTAGAATAAGCCAGAATTCAACAAGGTATGCCATTTTTGTTATAACTCCTTTTCTGAGAGGTTCCAAGTAGTACCACTTTGAGGAATTGCATAAAACACACTGAAGAACATTGTATATCAGTTTTAGATATTTATACATTACAGATTCAAAGTTATGGTTACTTCAAGTTAGGGTTGTTGACTAATCCAAAACTAGGCATGTGAGACTAAAGAAACGTATGATGAAAATGCTAGTCTCTTGTTTTTAAAGTTAAGGAAGGTTTGAAGGAATATACACCAGGTCTATTACAGAGCTACAAATCAGATTTGGATGATGAAATTGATGAGGGCTTTTGGTTGAGGTACATGTTGAATACATGGTTGAGACAAGTAGTTGATGAGTTGGCGCACATACATGAGGTGTATAGTTGAT
>ML780157.1:407312-443782 GCA_009831015.1 Picea engelmannii | reverse complement strand
TTACAGAGCTACAAATCAGATTTGGATGATGAAATTGATGAGGGCTTTTGGTTGAGGTACATGTTGAATACATGGTTGAGACAAGTAGTTGATGAGTTGGCGCACATACATGAGGTGTATAGTTGATGATGTTGGTACATATTAATGAGTCATAGTTGATGAGTAGTTGACACATGATTGGTACATACTTGGCACATGGTTGGATGCACTTGTTTATGGTACAGGTTGATTATAGGCTGGTGCATGGTTGATGCACTTGTTTATGGTACAGGTTGATTACAGATTGGTGCATGGTTGATGCACTTGTTTGTGGTACAGGCTGATTACATGTTGAGGTACAGGTTGATGCATGGTTGATGCATGGTTCAGATTTATTGGTATAGGTTTACAACGGTATATCTCACAGTGATAGTGTGACAGTGGTTCCATCATTCTACTTCTACTTCAGGGTGGTAGGATGGGGCAAGGATAGGTGGTTGTAGCCACCTTCCGGTTGTAGTCGGAGAACATTAGGGGTTGTAGCCACCTTCTGGTTGTAGCCAGAGATTTGGGGAGTTGGAGCTTCCCTTAGCTTGTAGCCTAAGAAACTAGGGGGTCGGAGCCTCCTTCCAGTTGCAGCTGGAAAACAAAGGAAGTTGGTGCTTCCAATGAATGTAATTCTTCAAGACATATAAGAAAAATCATTCTGTGGTTTTCTCTCGATTTGGGTTTCCATGTAAAACACTGGTGTATTGTGTATGTGTGTGATTGTTTATTTATTACTGCTCATTATTGGATAATAATTCTACATTGATATAACATTTGAAGAAAAAGGATTATAATTACGTTATTACTGATTCACCCCCCTTCTCGGTAATCCAACAATTGGATCATTAATGTATATGGTTAACACCATACCTTATATATGATATGCAGTAAATGTGCTTAGTCTATCCATAAGTCAATCGAGACAGACTCACTGGATAATAGTAAAGCATGTATTAATATATATATATGTGGTACGGTTGGATATGGTCTGAGATATGCCTCCAGTGTGAACTTGAGTTTACAGAAATATGCTGACACAGATTGAGCAGAGAGTACAGTGGACCGGAAGAGCACATCCAGTTGTTGTTTTACCATGAATATTTCCATGGTTTCCTGATGCGGCAGAAAACAAATATATGTGTTCTTGAGTACCACAAAAGTAGAGTACATATCATTGAGTGTGCTAAGCAGTGTGGCTCAATAAACTTCTGAAAGAGTTACTTGATCATGCGATGGATTCTATGATTACATCCAGAGCTATGTGAAGCTCTTTTGAGAACATTTTGTTTCATGATGAATCGAAACACGTTGATAAAATATCATTTTTTAGAGACATGATGCAGAGGAAAGAAAGTACATGTGTTGTACCTTTCTACACATGAGAAAATTGCAGACATCTTCACCAAACTAGCTTGGTGAAGAATACCTCTCTAGTTGAGAGGGAGTACTGATGACTACATCCAAGACAAAATAGAAGTACTTTCATGCGAGAATTGGCCCGATGGAGAATGCCTCCCTAGATGAGAGGGAGTGTTGATGATTACAGTTGCATGAGACATCCTCTAGGACACAGATTTATTGAGTCGTCCTGAGAGAGCCCATGAGTTGGGTGTATGGTTCTTATATGAGACAGAACTAAAACGTTTAGCTAGCCTCCTCCTTACAGAGAGTTGAGAAGAACTCTAGATGATTCTCCTGTGTAATGCAATGAGAAATGATATCTTTTGAGTTGGACGTGCATATGGTTGAGCACAAGGTGAACGTGGAAATTCCCATGAGTTGGGTGCATCGTTATGAGATAGCGATGAAGAAGATGTGTTAGCCTCATCTAAGAATAGAGTTGATATGATGAACTCCAGGTGACTCTCCTATGTAATGCAGTGGGAAAGAATATCTATTGAGTTGGATGTCCCTGTGGATGAGAACAGGTGAACGTGATCCTAGCGGTTCAGCACTAGTGAGTGTGGTTCTCCTGTGAGACGCAGTGAGATAGATATATGGACATCCCTATGGATGTGCCCCTAGTGGCTAAGCACTAGTGGGTGTATGATATCCCTTGCTATATTTTTCAAGAGTCAGACTTACCTGTAACCCTAATTGTAATGTAAAGGGTACAGGTCGGCCCCACCTTAATATAATAGACAATTAATGTAAAATATAATTAATCTAGTTATTATTAATTATACTGTGAGTTAGAGAGGTCGCTCATGTTGTGCCAATAGACACTTATGTTTACAGATTTAGTCTAATATAAGTAAAGGTAAATTCCCCATTGAGGAATCATATCTCAAGTGCAATTTTGGAAATTTTAGCAAGTACACCTTATTGGGAAAAGTGTGCACCTCTTTTGGGTGCTAGTCTTCTATGGTTTGTGAGCACCCTTTTGTCTGATAGTTTTTCTTGGTGGTGGAGGTCTTTCTCTTGAAGAATATAGAAAAGTATTGGTTGGGTTTTCTTCCCTTGTTGAGAAGGGTTTCCTAGGATACTTCTTGTGTACTTGTGCAGGGTATTTCTTCTTGTTATCTTGGTTGTTGCAAAAAAATTGTTTATGGTTTATGTAAAATGATAAAATGGAATGAACTTCATGCTTAAAACTTGCTATTGAAAAATCAATAGTATGTTCCATTTCCGAGGTAGACATACCTATGATTGGAATATGAGATGGCTAAAAGAATGGTAGCCTACCAATACACTGTAGATCCATGAAAATACTGACTAAGGATATGCCCTCCATATATACAATGTAGATCTATACCTCTATGACATGAGTAGATCGCAGCCACAAAAAATGCACAGTGGAGGTATGAGATGAAAAAACATAGCCATTGATCAATATAATGTGGATCTGTTTGAATATATATATATATATATATCAGTAATATTTCCAGCATGGTGATTGTACTAAAATATTTTACATGCTCAAATGATCTCCATCGTAGCCTGGGAAAAGAACATAACAGGGTGAGCACCCGACCCAGGGTCTTCGTCCCGATATTGATGTGGTATGAATCTATCCATGTAAATAGATGACTTGATGTCTAACATGGTAGAAACCACTTGATTACTAGTCAATGATGTAAACCATTTACAAGTGCAAGGGAAATCACCATTGATGAAAATGACTCCCAAGGTACCCTAGTACATTCCAGTGAATGTGAATAAATGAGATGAGGTTGAATATTCATGGAATCATCTGATGAGAGTTTAATTATGTAAACCTATTTTTAGAAGTGAGGAGGCTTTCCATTGAGTCATGTAGGTCCCAAGGTACTAACTTGTTTCTAAGTGTAATTCCTAGATGATGTGCTAAATTCGATGGGAATAGACTCGTCAAAGGAGGGCCTTGATGTATCCTCCATCATCGACACGAAATTGATATGAGAAAGTGATTTTAGATGGTGGATCTAGTGAGTATGGACTGACATATGAAATGGAAACTGGTAATACTGCAGATGGAAGGTTTGAAGTGAAACTTCCCTTAAACATCATGAGGCATGCAAACTTACTTCGAAGCATTGACTTGACGAGTACCAAGAACATAATGTGATGGAAAATAAGAGAAATCTTCGAATGGAACAAAACATTATGATGACACATAGAATTGGTAGACATTCATATTACCCAACTGTAAAATGAGATGAAAACATGTGCCATGTTCAAGGGAGACAATAAAATCTTGCATAAAGGATTCCAAAAAACTTGACCCACTTCCTTCAATTTTCCCCCCATCCAGATAGATGAGTAAATATTTTTTTTTTAATGATCTTTACAAGGATAAAAAATGTTCGGTATAGCTCATCCTTCAGATGAGTCCCTTGATGTATGTTTAATGAACATGAGTAAGGAGGGGTTCGGTCTTGTATGGGTCCCAAAAATCAGACTCACATAAGTCCTTCGATGCATAGTTTTACGATCCCAAAGAATGTAAACTCGGTGGTTTTTCACATTTAGAGAGGATGAAAAGAACTTAAAGATGACGCCTAGATGATTTTTTCATAAATTTAGTCTCCTAAGCCCGAAACAAGTGTAAAACAATATGGGAGAGAACTCTTCTAATCATGCTTGATTAGATTATTCCTTTTTTGTAATTAGTCTCGCGAGGAAAAAAAAGAGATAAACTACCACTCGAAATAATCCCTTTCAAACCTTTTAATGAGTGTGAAAGGAATCAAGCTCACTAAAAAATATTTTCATGTTTAGGGAGTCTGAAAAGAGATTAAAGGAAACTCGATAAGTTATTCTCATGTATTAAAGAGCATGAGAAAGAACAAATATTGAGCTCGAAACTTCCAACCGTAATCTCCAAAGGTTTCTAATGGGACCCATGAATAGTTGGTACTTTTCCCCCAAATGCGTGATGGAAGCTGGTGGATTTTCTCCAACATGATGTCTAGAGGTTGGAGTTATACCCCCCTAAGCTTCGTTTCATCCACCAAATCTTCTCCTAATGCCATTTTTTATACCCAATAAAATACTGGTTACTAATAGGAAAATGTTCACCAGTGCAAGAAAGAGAATCAACAGACAAAGGCAGATGAAATGAAGGTTAATTTATGAGATCTAGTGAAAGACTCAACCCAACATTTACGATATCTGGTGAAAGACTTGACTCAATATTCAAGAGATCTAGCAAAATAATCAACTCAATGAGAAAGGAGGTTGTTTCATTTTTTAATGAGCTTGACACAAGAAAATAACTTTTCCCATGACCTCTGGGTTTGATTCCTAGACCTCTTTTTTATTTTTTAACGAGATTGACATAGAAAAGAGAACTCTGATCGAAAGGTAGGTTTCATTTTTACACTATCTTGAAATTATAAACTATGCTTGAGGACCTTTGTTTCATTTTTTAACGAACTTGACACAGAAACAAGAACTTTTCTAGAACTTGGTTTCTGTCTTTAACGAGCTTGAAATTAGGACATAAACTATGATAAAAAATCTCTACTTGATCATGGCTTCCAGGAGGACAATGCTCTGGAAGGAATACATGTAAAAGGAAAAACCTCAATCATGGATTCCAAGAGATATTTTCTAGATGTTATAATCACACTCTAGAAGGAATACATGTCAAGGGTCGTGATAGGGGTAGGGAGATCAGGCTCTAATAACCCTATCGAAGAGATCACCATGTCAACTACAAAATCTAAATCAGAAGAAGGGAGAGATTCCTTCTCATTCAGATTTGAGTGCATGGGACAGGTTGCTAAATAATTGACCTGTGGTGGGGAAGATGTCGCTTGCATATAAGGATCATTTAGGGAATTTGGATGGTTGAGCATCGTATGAAATCCAATGAATGAAATATGGTTGATAGCTACCATGTTTCTATTATGAGGGAAACACATCAGTCAAAATACCATGGACACAAGGGACTTCATGACATAAACATAGTCTCCCTCGAGGAGAAAATTAAAATCCAAGGGTTCGTGGACTACCATCATATCAATATAGATAGTTTTCCCTCCCAATGTAATAGGAAACTAAGTAATTGTCCCTTAAGGTTGACTAGCCCTTATGTTTAAAGCCAAAATATTATGAGTCATCGACACAAGCTTAGGAGAACCTAAAGCTTACCAAGCAATGGATGATAAATACTAACCGATGCACCTTCATACAAAATAGTATGAGGAACGTCCATACCAAAAAACTAAATAGTGATTTGGAAAGGAATATAGGAAGGGAGACAAGATTCTGGCAGTGCACCCCAATCTAAAAGAATGGCCTCATTACTCGGAGGGGGTTATGTTGGAATGGGTGAAGTGCTCCCTTGTTTGGAAGAATATGTAGAAACAGGAAATACCTGAGAGATATCCTCACTCTTCCTAGGAGGAGTGGGATATACCAAGGGTAGTATTGGATCAACCACTTTAACTTCACTCTCCAAGGGGAGACTCAGATCGATCAAAATTGAAATCAAATTGATCACTTTATCGACTGGCTCAACTAATGATGGAATTAGATGGACCACCTGATCAACTGGATTAATTGATTGTGGAATCATATTGACAATTTCATTGAACAATGGAGGTTTGGGAGATGGAAGTTTTTGTTGTACATCAACAATATTTTCCAACAGATATGAAGCCTCATCCATATGAGGGCAGAGGTAACTGCAATGCATCTCCTTAAATAACAAGTGAGGAAATTTGACTTTACCCTTCTTACTTCCAACCTGATTATCACTAGTTGATGGTTTGTCACCAGTATGACCTGCAGTGGCTGGTGACGTGGGTTGAGAACCCTAATACCACACTTCTACAACCTTGGGAATACCAGGGAAATCCTTAAGAAGGTGGTCACCCTTACAAAGCCTACAAGGGAATTTGGGCTTATGATGTGTCTTTCTAGACTTGTCGACATTATAAACACTCTGAGCATGATGAATAGTAGTCATTTTATTTCTTCCAAAATTTCTTGCAGTGGTTGGAATCTTTTCCCCTAGATTATTTTTCTTCTTCTTCTTACCCACCTGGTTACTAGTTGCAAATATTTCACTACGTGAAGAGGAAGAATGAGAAGAAGAACCTACGGGTGAATAAGGTAGATGATCGACATGAGGTTCATGGTCTTGGGGTGGAGTACTTATAGATGAAGCACTAGGAGCATTTACACTCACTAGAGTGGAAAACAACTAGACTGGTAACCCAATAGTGATTCTAGGAAGATTCAAAGTACTGATATAAGGAGGAACAATGTGTCCTATAGAAGGAGAAATAAATGGTATCCCGATAAAAGGGTTTCCTTCATTGGTAGTTCCCAGAACTAACACCATAGACACATAATCAATCTAATGTTTTTTTAGGGAAAACAAACAACACGCGCTAAAACAAATCTAGGAAGCAAACCAAACAAACAAACCTTTTCACAGTGAACACACCAGTTGGTGATGAAATACAACATCATAGGATCAATATGAAAAAGGGTTTGAGATAGAGCAGGTGGATCAATTACGTTGGTGACCTCCTTAATGGAATTACACCTTGGTGCAAGTTCTCTCACGATCTATCTGTGGGTTGCCCTCCAAGGAGCCCAAGTGAGTTTGAACAACATATGACCTAGGTATAAAAAAGACTCCCCTTCGTCGTCACCTCATGTATGAACCCTAAATATAAATTCCACTAAGGATATCAAGTCTAAAATTCCTCTTGAGGACTGAAGACAAGCGGATTGGTAAACTCCAGAGGACCTAGAATAGATTCGAGATTCACAAAGCACTAAGACCTAATGAAACTAGTGAAACTTCAAGAAGAACTCCCAGTCTATGATCTTTCCACTACATTTGGTTAATATTTAGAGGGTAATATGTTTTTCTCTCCCACACACAGCCTTGTGTTTAAGCCCTGTGTGAGAGGGGGCTCCCGGATATGCTTATACGAAAATTGGATTTTCTCTACCTATCACAAAATTATATCTTTTTTATGTATTTGGAAATTTATTCTCAACACCTATTCCAAATCCCTACACTTAAGCTAATGTAGGTTTGCATATGCCTAGAAAGAAAAATTCCTAGATAGATTTTAATTAGCGCTTTGTTTTTTAGGTTGTTGTTTACTCAAGGGTATAGAAGTGAAACTGATTATATTCATGACTTCGAATCCAAAAGAGTGGAACCAAATGAGATGAAAAGATTTATGTTTGATTAAGTCTATCTATATAAAGGAGAAGAGTCTTTTTCCATTCCCAAATTCATAAACCCAATAAAGTTTACCTAATGCAAACTATGAACATTTACCACCCAAAACTTTGAATGCAATCAATTTTTGTTCGTAAATAAAATGCAAGTTATTTCTACTTCCTTACTTTCAATGCAAGAATCCAATGCAGATACAAAGGAATATGAAGTAAAAATATCTAACAATAAATGCACTCAAAACTAATGAGAACTGAGAGAAAATAAGTGCTCAATCTAGAACTCAAAATGTCAACAAGAAATCACAATGTCATAATGTCTCGAACAAAATCCCAAACAATGAAAAAGAGAAAGAGGAAATCACTCAACAATCATTAAATATGAGAAGCAAGAAAAAAATATTCAAGACCGGGTTGTGGTAAACAAAAGAGCCGCAATCATTCAAAAGAGAGAGATGTTCTAAATAAGATTGAAAATAAACTCAAGACCAATCTAACCTTTATAGACTTCTTCCAATCAATCATATAATCGAAAACATCATGAGACAAAGACCAAACTAGTGAAAATCAAGGTGAACCAATCTCACAAGTTAGAAGAAGTTTGCAAGCTCAAAAAAGATAAAAATGAGTTATAAGTATCAAATCCTCAATCTAAACAAAGTAAAACACAATAAGGAGTCACTGGCAAAAAAACCTCTCAAAAGAAGATTGAGAAAAAAAAGGCAGAAAGAGGCAAAAGCACCAAAACATGGATATTAGCACCCTTGTTCTCAAATAGACAGAGTACCATTCAGTAGAATGAGGTTCTCTACAGGCCTCTAGGGGAGCGTCAGTCATGATAATGGCACCCTGTGGTCAACTAAAAGGGAGTTTCGGTCAAGCAAATGGTGCTCTGGTGACAACTACAAGGAAGTGCCACTTTCTAGAAAAGTTCAAAAAAATGGTTTTAAAAGGCTCGGAATCAGTAAAGACTCACTCAATGGATCTTTAAACTCTTCAATGAAGAATAGGGAAGGGAAAATAGATCATAATGAAGAATCAAACAAGAAATATCTAATCATAAACAAGGGATTCAAAATGAAAAAGAGGAAAAATTGGTCAAAGTTGATCCTCAACGGAGTCACCATTTTTCTATTGTGAGAAATATTACCCTGCGGACAGGCCAAGCTCCCCTTTGGACCAAGACTCCTATATTTGGTCCAAATATAGAAGAGAAAAAGTGGTTACTAATTTCCATATAGATCTAACTAGATCAATCAATAAATAGAGAAGAAGAGCAATGATGTGATGTACCTTTTTGCGATGTTTTTCCTCACTACTCCAATCCTGGTGCTTGATCTCCAAGCTCCTCAACACAACTGAAACCCTGGAAATAATAGAAAAGGAAATATTCCTCCTATTCTAGATGATTATATAAAGTCGATCTATCTACGAATACTAAAACGAAATCAGTCAAGAAAATGTAGAACACATGAACTTTAAGGGAATAGGCCAAGTTGATATTAATTGGAAATCCAAAAAAGTCACTTACAAAGCATGATTGATGATGCAGTCACTTATCCAAGCTCTCTTCATCCATCCCTTGCATGAATATTGACATCAAAATGATGAAGATTCCTCTAGAATCAAAGGTTTGATACATCTAATCTTCCCTCTTTCACCATGGAAAGCCTTTATTATATAGGATGTGGAGGCTTAAGCACCATGGAGAAGATCACTTACTGGATCCACTAAATTGGGATCTCCAATATTTTTAGGAAGAAAATATATCTCAAGGATTTTAGGGAGAAAATGTGTCTCAAGGATTAAATATCTCTCAAGATCCACCAAATTAGGATTTTGGTTTGAGAAAATCTCTCAACCATCCATGAGATTCTCAACTTCTCCTTGAGATTAGGAAACTAAATGTGAGGTAGATTCTCACACTAAATTAATTTCCTTTTTTATGAATAATCATTAATAATTCATGTGCACATAGTATTTTGACATTCATATGATATATTTCTCCTCCACGCCTACTAGGGATTGTGACAAATGTATTTCATGGTGGCAAGGGGTTACAACACTTAGAAACGTGAATGTGACACTAGGTAAGGTACAAATGACACTTGCGACAGTGCATGTGACACTTAACAAGGTGCATACATCACTTTGTGACACTTAGGATGTGAAACTCAAGTGTGACATTTTGGTGCATAGAAGAGTATGATTTTGAAGTGATTGTGAAACTAGGAAAAACAAATACAGAACCTGATCATTTGTCGCTCATATTAACAGGGGAAGATGTAGGAAATTTGGATGAAAGTTTACCAAATGCACATTTGTTCACAATACAGATGGTCGATGAGTACTTTTCATATATTGTCCAGTTCTTGAGAAAAGGAGTAGCCCAACCTGACTTTACAATTTCCCAGAAGAATCAATTAGTAGTAAAGGTAGCATATTATCAATTCATAGTAGGGAATTTGTATAAGTTAGGTGTAGATGGTATTCTTTGGTGATGTATATTGAAGCACGAGAGGCCTATGATACTATCAGAGGCACATGAACGAATTGTGGGAGGCCACCATGCAGGGAAAGAAATGGCTCAAAACATTGTGCGTGCAGGATTTTGGTGACCCACCCTTCATAAGGATGCTAAGGACGTATGTCAAACCTATGATGTATGTCAGTGAGTCAGGAATCCATCGAGAAGACATGATATGCCTTTAATACTGCAAGTTATTTTATGGGATTTTGATAAATGGGAAGTTTATTTAATTGGACCGATCAACCCACCAACAAAATTTTCATTCGCAAGATATATAATCACTTTGAAAAATTACTTAACTCGATGGGATGAAGAAGAACCTGTCATAGATTGCATCTCAGATACTGCTACACGGTTTCTATTTGAGAATGTTGTTACAAGGTTTACATGTCTGAGAATAATTATGATTTATCAAGGGACCTTTTTTTGAATAAAACTATTTCTTATTTGATAGGGAAATATCATATTTATCACCAAAAGAGAACACCTTATCATCCTCGGGAAAATAGAAGAGTGGAAGCATTTAACAAGATCCTTTAGCATGTGCTAACAAAGATATGTAATGTAAATTGAGTTGAATGGGGCCTAAGGATTCATATAATACTATGGGAATATCAGAATACATGTAAGAAGTTTAAGAAGTTGATAGGATAGACATCGTTTTGAGTAGTATACGATCAGGAAGTAGTTATGCCCATGGAGTTCATTGTGTTGAGTCTGTTCATTGTCATGCTGACAAAGCACACTGATTCTGGCGTAGTAGAGAAAATACTATCAGAGTAAGTAGAAATAGAGGAAGACTACTTTGTTGCGGGATTTCATAAACAATTTCACGAAACACGTGAAAAGGCATGGCATGAAAGACATATTAAACAAAATAAGTTCCAGATGGGAGACCTAGTTTTTCTTTATGAGAACAAATTTTCCAGCACCCTGGAAAGTTCTAGATGCATTAGTTGGGTCCATATGTGATAATATTTGTGACATAAGTAGGTATTTTTTGGTTGGAGAATTTGAATGGGGAAGTTATGGAAGAACTGGTCAATGGTAGTCGACTGAAGCTATATAGGGATAGTCGTACTTCCATGCTCTAGCCTGAATGCGTAATATGTGTACCATAGTATCTATTATAGAATTTTTTTTTTATAAAAGAGCCTAAGGAAAACCAAAATAAACAGTTGATTAAATGGGAGAATTGAAGTTCTAACTCGGGCATTATTAAAAGAGTCAAATTAGAAAGAAAAGAGATGAACAAGAAATGTCGTGGAAAGGAAGAAGAATTGAACTACACGCAGAAAGGAGAATTGAAGAACTGGGATTAAGACATGTGTGAATGATGGGAAAAACATTAAAGAGAAAACATAATGGTGAGACAGTGGGAACATGTAGTCATAAATGAAAAATGGCGACGATATTTTGATAGACTGGAAAATATCAACCACAATCTGATGGAAAATATGAAATTAATGCAAGATATGAATGTGAATAAAATCGCATGGGACTTCCCCTAGATGGGGTGCCATGTAAACCACCAGAGAAACATGGAGTGGAGCTAGGCCTGGCCATAAATGAGGTCGTTCGACTCCCATCCCCTTAGCATTAAGGATGGGAGATGGCTCTAGCTACCACCCACCTGATAGGGGACTCGCCCCTTGCGCGAGCAATCCAATTATGCCACTCACCTATGAGGAGGAATTTATGGCGCTAAACATCCCACCGGCCCTCTTGCTCTTAACGCGCCCGAGCCATGTCTTCTTCCATTTTCATCTTATTTTTCTCCATCTCTGTAACTGGAATCCTCGGAGTAGTGGCCCTTACGCCCCTCTGCACAACATTTACCTGTTTCTCCACCTCGATGCCCCACGAACGAGGGAATCCATGTCATGGCTCAGCCTGGTATGCATTTTCTACTTGACAGAAAAGGATGCAAAGAATGGAAAGAGCACTCTCCATTGCTCAGACCCAAATCCTGCATAGAAGGATTGAACTCAAAATGCCTCCCAGGTCATCGGTTGCAGAATCTATTGTGGAGCCACCAATGGCATACATTGAAGAAGTTATCCCAGAGGAGCCAATTCAAGACCCTTCAAATCATCTCCTCTTCATGGTGCCTGACAATTGGGAACCACCAAGTGAATTTCAAGTGGAAGCCTCCATGCATGTCACCAAGAAACAACATGATAGTGAGAATGAGATGACACATGAATAATTCTCCACCTGCTTCATTGAGGAGGATATACCAAAAGAAATGGCCTCTCAGATGGCAGACCTAGAAGTTGGAGCCACCTTGGATGAAATAAAACAAAGTGAGGAATCTAGTAGGGAAGCAGACCTGAAGAATCCTGGAGAATCAACTTCAAGCGAGGCAGTGGAAATGCATCGAGGAGAAACGACAAAGGAGGGTGGTATAGTCTTCATGCCACCTCCCATTTCCTTCATGCAAAATCAATGGCGTGTCCTGCGAAATCTCCTCCACCCAGATCTCCTTGATTTTATTTTTTATTTGTGAAGCCAAATGGTGGACCTTGTCCACCGTGGCACCCTCATGGGCCAATGTTTGGACATGCTCTTTGAAACCTTCTCCAATGTGTCACCGGGATGGAGATGCCCAACCTGCTTGCAGTTTTTTGTCATTCCATCTAAGGAACATGCTCAAGATATGGATGCCACCTTAGATGCCACCGGGTAACTTTCATGGTCTGGCTTAAGATTCCAGTCTCAATTTTACAGCTTTGTGTATGATTCTAGTTAATCTTCATAAGACAATAGTCATAGTTAATACAATGAAACACCATCAATCCTGGTTTCCTACGGGCATGATTGTTGGTAAACTAGTCTATTTTGGAAAAGGGATGACACTGTTTCAGTTTCCTCTTAGGCGACATAACAGATGGCAGTCGAGGAACAATTGTATTTTTTCCAATTAATATAGCAGGAACTTCCCTCTTTTTACTTACAAAAAAAATAAAATCGTATGGGACTTACAATTTGGGTGCGAAGAGGAAGATAATAGATGACAAAATCCTATAAAAGAATATGATGGGAAGCAAGAAAGGTTTATTGTTGCATGGACATTCGAAGAGATCATAGAGCCAAAGAAGAGTCAAGTGAGTTGCAGATAGAGTTGAGTTATAGAAATCCATGGTGCCACCAAAGGCATAAACATCCACATCACATATGAAGAAACCACACACTAAGTAGACATCAATACCAGTTCAAGAAGAATCTCTAAGAGTAGAGACATCATATTCAGTCAACTTTCAAAGGGCTTATGTGCCACCCAGGAAGCCAATAACATATAAAGTTAGATTTCCCAAGGAGTCAAAGTATGACCTTCTTACTCATGTGATTCCACTTGGGGTCATTGTTGAGGGAGATATGTTGGGCACAGTATGAAGATTGAGGTTTTTAGACCATGACCTTGCAGATATAAAGAATTTTCCCGAGTTAGTGCCATACAAATACTTGTGCACATCACTCATCCCAGACTCACTGGTACTCACAGCTGAGTAGTAGGAGTGGGAAACAAGACTGTAGCTAATAGGCATACTAAACATGTTGGAGATCCCATATTTTTGCATAAGCACATAAATCAACATCTACATCAAGTTATTGTTGAGTTGTGTCCACAGATGTTTCCTATGGTTGTACATGGAAGTGTCAATTGACAACCAACTTATTGCACAAATTACAAGATTTCCATCAGCAGTGAAAGACCCACTACGTTTGTTCATGGATAAGGTGCAAGAAAAAGTGTTTGAAGAAAGGATGAAGGAAAAATATGGAATCCATAGAGGAGAGTGTGGATTGGACATATAAATAATTAATGATGATTCTCTCAAGTTTGTGACGTAGGGGTTGGCTAGCAAGTTACTAAGGAAATGTCGCACATATCAGGTGCCAACAGGAGTAATAACAGCAATAGAAAAATGCGTAGTAGGAGTGCATATGTGACATTTTTGGTGAACCAATTCTTAGCCGACTCCAAGGAAGCACATGAGAAAGGAACATAGTTCCATTTTGCATCATTATTAATATTGATCACATTAGTTTCTTGGAGGGAGCCAGAAAAAACCTAGTTCCTAGAAGGTATGCAACAATGTTTCCTGGCAGCAAGATATGTTTCATTGTGGCATACCATGCATAAGAAAAGACAAATGGAAAAAAATATCACCTTCTACATCTATCAGGAGAAAATATGACAATTAATTGAGGACACACCATGCATTCTACCCTCGATACTTAAATCATATAGAGAAATCATGCAATTCAAGTAAGGGTCACACCACATGTATATTCAAGCAAAGAGAGATTTGGATCAACAATGGTTGTCAAGTAGCTACAGACTGACAAAATAGGATGTCATCTAGATTGTCAATGAATGGGAAGCAAAGTGGAAAACCCCAGTGATAGAAGCAGTGTATAAGGAGACACAACAATCGAAGAAGGATCAAGAAGAAGAAAATGAACATAAAGAGCAAGGGAATGGTGCAGGAGACACCCAGGAAAGATAAATACACACTGGAGAAAGGAGAAAATAGCATCCCAAGGAGTGCTCAATGCATAAACATAAGAAGAGGAAAGCCTCAAAGGAATCATTTATCTAGGCCTTGACTGAGGATGACTTGGAGAAGATTGGGGATCTAGTCAAAGAATTAACTGAAGAAGTATTTATGTGATTTGCAAACAAACACGAGTAAATTCACATGAATGTGCAAGAACAGATAGCTACACTACACCAAATTTTGGAATCAACTAGGATAGCGCCAATTTGAAGAACAAAAGAAGAATAGATAGAGAGAATAAAAAATACAACAAATTCACGAGTGACAACATCACAACCACTATCAACATCAACATAGCACCAGATCATGAAGATATCAACAAGGGCCATAGAGTTCCCTGTGATAGAAATGTGGGAGCGTGCACACACATTAAGTTATATTGACTTAGTATTGTCACAACTATCGATGAACGTACTACATAGATTGCAGACAAGTGTTACATAAGAGAACTAGTTGCATGCAGATTCGAGTTCTATGGATTTGGCCAAAGTAAATGCCGAAAATGATGCACTACATGCAGATTATAGTAAACTCATGCTGGAAAAGAACGAGGTTATGAAAAATATATAAAGGTTGCAATAGGCAATGCAAGAGGTATACAGAAAATTCCCATAGGTACCAATGGATGTAGCTACTCCCTTGGAAGAGAAAGTAACAAAGATAAGTGAAGCCATAAAATTCTTCAATGCAAAGATAGTATATTTGGAATCTCTCTCAATGCCAAGTACCCCACCAAAGGAAAGGGAGCAATGGGAGAAGACAACCATGGAAATCGTGGAGAGAATTAGGAGCTTGGATGAGGAATGCACAAAGTTTTGTGAAGAGAGTACACAAGTGTGGAATCAATTGTTGGCTAATGTAGAGCTACAAGCATTAGAGAAAACGCTACAAACTATGCAGTAGAAGGAATAGAAGATCAAAGAAACAATGAGCACTCTGCCACCAACATAATGAATGGATGAAATAGTTGAGTATAGGTAGTTTCACTAAGATATAAACCAAATTAGAGATAAACAGTAGAATCTCGCACAGAAGCTTGAGCCCCTACAAGAGGAATCTTTTTGGGTGACAAAAGAACATGTAGTTGCACAAGGTATAGTGAAGCAAGAAGTACAAGACAGTGCAAAGAAACTGAAGAAACCCATTACCGCATAGACAACATAGGGGATTTTGATTCAAGAAGCACAAGAAAATTAGAAGGTCACAACTGCAAAGGAAACTTTTGAGAATATCATTGCGACGTGGAAGGGAGTGTATAAAAAGTCTTGAGTGGCTCGAGACAAGCCACATGTGAGTGTTGGGGGGATGTTGGGATAGGATTTTGGGACCGGTTTTGGGAACTGCACAGTGCGGGGGAAAGAAGGAAAGACAATTGTCACACTTTCAGGGATCAATGCACATAAAGGAATGAAGACCATTGAAGTTGTTAGGCATTTTAGGTCCATTGATATGGGATAATCCCTATTTTAATTGAATAAATATGTAAGGGTTTTTAGAATGAGAAGTAGTCATAGAAATATTAGTGAATGTATGTGATGCAATGTATGTGAGATATGTATGAGTGAAGAGTGAAAGAGATAGAGAAAGAAATAGGAGAATGACCAGGGAATGATGTATGAGCGCAATGCGCATATTGTAATGGATGATTATGAATAATATAATAACAAGTTGGACATTATGGATGTAGGCCATCTTGGGTGAACCACATTAAATATGGTGTCTATGTGTCATGATCTGTTTTTTTCTTCTATTTATTCCACGCATATGATATATGTTTGTTATTCTGAATATGTTACATGTTCTTATGTTTCTACGCACATGATATAATGTATAATAAACAAATTCTAGGTGGAATGGTTTTGAAGACCACCTCCCATCCCTTCATCACTGCGGAAACATGGTTCTTGCAATTCCCATAGATACCTCGGGTGAGACTTCACCTGCTTGTGGGTGATGCCGAAAGGGCCAGTATTTGAGGGTTTTGTTGGTGAATTCATGTTGAACCCTGGATCTTCCCACTGCATGCCAATGAGGTAGTTAGAGAATCAACCCCCAACTCACTTGAGGGTTGAATTAAAAGTGGTTATTTTAACCACTTTTGGAATTGTATATATAGTAGAATTTAGGAAGTAGGAAGGGATTTTTAATAGTACATATTTTGAAAATGTATTGTAAGAGAAATATTTCAATTACATTAATTAATGAAGAAGCCAATCATTGACCAAATCAGATTTGATGGAATATTTTTTTATGCAAGTCAACTACTATGGACTATTCTGCAAATTAATATTTGCATGGATGTTTTGTAATCCTTTTCTTGTTGTATTGTAAGTTATCTTGAGACAATATTCAAATTTATTTCAAATTGTTTTCTTCAACAAAATCTCAAGAATTTTGTTTTGTTAAATTATATTTATTTTCTTGGAAGTTAAAGTATTAACAATCATCTTTATTCTGATTTCTACAACTAACTCTCATAGTAGCATTTTTTGTATTTTGGGATAGCCATTAGATAATATACCTTATTTTTGTTATTTATTCTTCATAAAACTAAATGAACATATTGTAACACATTTAAATTTCATTGAAATGATATCATGCCATTAATCTACAGGATTCTTCCAAACAAGGGAGATTTTAATTAGGCCTCTTCACTAGAATTAACCCCTACTATTAACACCTAAGTATTCTACCATATAAATGTAATTGGCACTAGAAGAAGGGATTAAAATTTTATGGATGATTTGATTCCCAATACTGCGTCATCTACAAATATACCACATTTAGATATTAAGATTCCAAATATTGAGATATCTCTTGAACATTCTAACCTTCAAGATTTGGAAAACATTGAACCTAATATTGATTTTGAAATACCATATGCAGTATCAAATGATTAAGCTAATGCATTCATATGAATAACTTGATCACACGCCAGATAAATCAGTGCCTTCCCTATTGCTCCATTACTTCCTTGAAGAAGGACTACTACATTGGAAGTTACTCAAACTAGGTAATAAACCCTAGTTCATACTTATGGAGGACTTAGTTGAGTTAGCATTACAAGATATTTCACAACCCATAAACTTAATTCCTCCAACCCCAAATCCCACAACATCTCCAATAGTAACTAAGGAATATGAAATCCATTCAGAATAAAATTCACATTCAAAAAACATGGATACCATCTCTATGTTCTCATGCATGGCTAACAATCAAAAATAGAATCAACCTTGGTTAGCATGATATGCCTTGGAATTGTCTAGGAAAATGCATAGTCTACCTAAACATCTTGATCACCTGTAATACCCCAACTTTGAGTCACTGGATTAATAATTTATTTTTGTTTATTTGATGAAAGATCAGAGTTCCTGTAAAGTTGAAAGGTTTGACATCCTAGCAATGTAATGCTTTGAATAATAATAATAATAATGTTTCATTGACTACAAGATGAATAAAGACATAGTGATATGGGGCTAAAGAGGATAAGCCAATTTATTATATTTTATTCACCCATATTGGAATTAGTTGGAAAAAGTGGTTACATGAGCTTCTCGTGGAAGCCACATGGTGCATTATTGCATGCAAATATATAAACCATGATTTTGGTTGTTGGGGGTTCCTCACTTATTCTCCATTTGTTCCTCATTGATTCTTGTTCACTCTTGTTCTTGTTTTTGGCATGGGAATGGAATGTTGGAGGTAGAGAGCCATTGCTAGTTGTGTAGATAAATAATGGTTACTTCAACAATAAATTAATTCTTGTATGCATGAGAATGATGGTAGTTATGAAATAATTGTTCATTGTTGAGAATCCTTGGAGCTTCCAACATTGATATTTCCTATCCAGTATAACAGAAGCCCTAGAAAGAAGAGGAACATCCTAAGTGACTCCATTGTAGAGAAGGGGCTTCAATTCTTTGGATTGTGTAGGTTTAGGGGGGAACAAAGTTGGTAATTTGGGATTAGCTATGTGGTTTAGTAAACTATGAGAGTTTAATAGTTAGTTGGTGTGCATATTACAAAATCGGCCTAGGAACCCACCCTTGTAGATTGATAGCCTCAACTCGAGGTTGGCTTGTTGTAGAGAGTGAATGTGCAATACAACCTAAGGTTTTGTGGAATGTCTTATGTCTACACAAATCAATGAAGATTTTATTTGAAGATAACTTATGTGTGTGTCATATTTTTCCATTGTGTTATGTGTTCTTTTGTTTATGATTTACGTTGTGTTAATTATGTTATAATGTTGTATCTTGCATGAGCATATGATTACTTCATATTTTATTGAAGTATGCATGAGAATATAATCGTTACTATGAATCTTGAATGTTACATGTTCTTGCATTATGTTTCTTTCAATTTTTAATCGATATCATAAGTTTTGAAAATCGCCCAAGAATGAAAAAATTTGAGGTACCCTGGAAAGCGGTACGTTACAATACCTCTTACCTAAATTTTATCCTAATATATTTGGTCCTTGAAGAGGATCACATCAAAAAAATTATCCTATAAATTATATTGAAGAATGTATGGCATGAGGATGTAGTATGTCGATTATTCCCTTATGCTTTTGAAAACAAAGCCTCCGCTTGGTATTTTAATTTACTAGTTGTATCAATAACAAGTTGGGGTGATTTTCAAAATGCATTCTTAGACAACTTCAAGGAAGAAACTACTACATGAGAATTAATAGATAAATTGTTTTCACTGGTTATGGGTCTTAAAGAAAGATTTAAAGAATTCAATGAAATATTCACAACAATCATCAACAAATTTAAGTTAGACATTGAACCTACTCAATAAATTTAGATAGAAGTTTATGAAAATTCCCTACAACCGCCATTTACATATTTTTCAAACGATTAGGAAATAATACTTTAACTCTAAAATTTGAGGAGGGTAATAAGGTAGAATTTGAAATGATGGAATGTAAGGAAATACATGCAACATTTTCTAAGAAACAGATTGTACATCCAAAGAAAAATATAATCTTTCTTGGACACTAGTAATCCTTCTACTAGTAGTTAGGATTCCATATAATACAATGTAGTTGATGATTTAAAGAAAATCAAATCAAATATCCCAGTCCTTGATGTATGCAAAATTTCCCAACAAAGGAATCTATTATTGAATGCATTAAAATACAATTATGTACAACCTACAACTATTATGAAATATAATACAAAAACAATAACTAATAACTTGAAAAATTCAACAATCGTTGTTTACCTTTCAACAAAGAGGTCTAAGTCTCAACAATCCCCCTTTCTTATTGAATTTTGAAATATTCAATAAAAATGTGCACAATTGTTTGGTGGATTTGGAAGCATCCTCTAATGATGTGCCCTACTATTTTTGTAAAAAACAGAATGCAACCCCAACCAAGTGTTCAACTCATATCATTTAGTTAGATAGATCAAAGGTCAAAGTTATAAGTGAACTGAAATATGTCTTAATTCATGTAGACTCAAATCTTAAATTTCACCAAATTATAGATATTATCATAGTAGACATTCTCAAAGCATATGGTTTATCGTTCAGTAGGGATTGATCTCAAAAAATACAAGGTTATTCATTTCTAATTAGTTACATCTCTGGCTTCCCTAGAATGGGTAGCCAAAAAAAATTAGAATTTATCACAAGATATGCATGAAGAAAACTATGATGGATTTAAAGGCCACTAATGAATCATCTTCCTCTGATTTCCCTATTTTGGGAAACTATGCTCTCAATTCATACTTTGGAAATTTTATTGTAGAAACTTCACCTATTCTTAAAAGTCAACAGTATGAAACTAAATTGTAAGAAAACAATTTTGAGAAACATAGTGTAAAATATCTAATGTACATAATGTAAATAAACATATAAATAATATTTATCTGACATTAGTCAATGACATCTAGACATTATTCTTTGATGGCTCTAGGTCTCAAGAGGGAGTTGGAGCAGGTTGTCTAATACTATATCATCAAGGTAAACATTTTTTCCTTTCTTGTAGGTTAGAATTTGATTGTATGAATAATACTACAGAGTATGAATCTCTTTTATGAGGTCTTAAGAATGTAATAGAATTAAAAATAAAAAGACTAAAAGTCTTTGGAGGCTCATAAATCGTTTTAGGACAAATTAAAAACGCAATACATTTCCATTCTCCATACCTAAAACATTATCATCAAGAGGTATTAAGGTTGATTAATAATTTTGAAGAATTTAATATCTCTATCATTCCTCATATTAGAAATACAACAGTTGACTCTCTAGATACTACTGCCTCTAGGTTAACACCATTAGAAGACTTCAAGGTGAGTAGGTTTTCTATTGAATTTCTCTATAGACCTTCACTACAAGATAACATCGCCAACTAGATAGTTTTCAAAGGTGATGAGAAAATCATATAATTCCTTACTAATCAGGAAAATTTAAATATGCAGTTATAGATGATGAGGAACATGACGAGATATTAGAAACTAATAAATAAGGAATGAATGAATCAACAACCAATATTATTCCAAAAGGTGTGGTTACACTAGATAATTTATTTCACTTACAAGATAAATTTAAGATATCAGGTAATGTAAAAAATCATGGTTCAACTTTAGGACATGAGGTGGCTGATCTTGGAATGAAATAAAAACAAAAAAAAAAATCAATCATGGGACATATTTTAAAGACGAAAAGAAAGTATATATCAAACTCTTCCAAAAATATCATGATGTATTTACATGGATGTATGATGACTTCAAAACTTACAAAACACAAATTATACAATGTGCAATTTCTATTAAAAATGATGTAAAACATTTTCAACGTAAACTATGCAAGTTATGTCCTTCCTTAGAACCCCAAGTGTAGAAAGAGTTGAAAAATATTCTTGACATGAAAATTATCTTTCAAGTTCAACATTCTACTTAGGTGGCCAATTTAGTGCTAGTAGGAAAAAAATTGGTGAGATTTTTTTTTGTGTTTATTTTTTAAATTTGAAGAATTCCTTTGAGAAGGAAAAAATATCCCATGCCTCCTATGGATCATATCTTGGTGCTTGTATCAGGGTTTGATATGTTTTCATTACTGGATGGTTTTTCGGGTTATAATCAGGTTTTGGTAGCCAAAGATGATAGGATTAAAATGAAATTTAGGACTAAATGGGGAACCTTCACATATAAATTATTGCATTTTGGTTTAATTAATGCAAGTGAAACGTTCCAAAGAGAAATGGATATTTCCTTTTATAGTTTGATTAACTATAATTTTGTTGTTTACCTAGATGATGTAACAGTGTATTCTAAGGATATAACATATCATATCACACATATTACACAAATATTTGAAATATTTCATAATTATGGTATATCATTAAATATTTTAGGTCATATTGTATCAAAATAAGGTATCATTGTGCATATTAAATGTGTCAACTTCCTTTTTCACACAATTATAAAGAAATTCAATCTTTCTTTGAGAAGATTATTTTTTTTCAAAATTTTATGCTTTATTTTGTTGAAACTATCAAACCACTTCAAAAAAAATATTAAAAAGGATGTTTAATTCAAAAGTAAAAAACAGGAAAATGAATCCTTTGAAAAAATCAAACTTGCAATAACTAACACTCTTGTTTTATGCAGTCCTAATTTCGATCATCATTTTATTCTTTAAACTTTTACATATAATCATTATTTGGAAATGATATTAATGCAGAAAGATTCACAAGGAAATGAATGTCCTATCTCCTTTATGACTACCAATTTACAAGGGGTAGAGTTAAACTAGCTATGCATAGACAAACAAGCTTATGCTAGTTTTTAGGTTGTGAAACACTTTCAACCATACATTCTCAAAAACATACAAAAGTGATTGTTCCTCACTCTATGGCTAGATCAATTTCCATTAAAAAAGAATTAAGGGAAATGAGATGAAATTGGATTACTACCATCCAAGAGTTTGACCTTTAGTTTAAACTTTCTCATATCATACTCAGACAAGGAATCTACAAGCCGACATCATAATCACGAGATTATGTTTTCAAGGAAGAAGATGGATGGGAGAATGAATTTTTTGTTCTTACAAATAAGGTAATTTATATGCCTGATAAACTGAGCTTGTGGTATTCTAATTTCAAATAAATATTACACCATGGGACAAGTCTAAGTTGTCTGAACTCCAAGGGAAAAGGGGTGTTAAGGTTAAAATCTGTAGAATACAAGCTAGTAAATGGGATCCTTTTCCGAAAGAATTATGAAAGTTTTTTATTATGTTGTATAGAAAAGGAAGACTTAAATAAAGTTATGAAGGGTCTCCATGATGGAACAGATGGAGGTCATTTTGTTGGAGAAACCACTACACACAAGATTTTGAGAGCTAGTTCTTATTGTCCCACTCTCTTCAAGGATGCTCACGCTTGTGTACGTAAATGTAATATTTTTCAACTAAGTGTGGAAAGAGTGTTGCAACATGTTTCAATTAAAATGCATGTCAAACAATGGTGAATTGATATTATTGGAGATATTAAACCACACTCATCTAAATATCATAAGTATATCTTGACTACTATTGATTACTTTACCAGGTGGGTTAGAGTTGTGACATTAATACACATAAATGAAAAGGTAATCAATTAACTTATTGAACAAATTCTAATTACCATGTTTGGTATTCCTTTGGTTATCATGTTTGATAATGCATATTATTTTTCTTCTTCACGATTGTATCAACTTTCTTTAGATAAAGGAATAATTGTTTTTTATTCAGTTACATATTATCCGCAAGGAAATGGAGCATTTGAATCAACTAACAAAAATATAATCCACATTATAAATTATAAAATAGTGGAAAACCATAGGAATTTCATAATTATTTATCTAATGCTTTATGGGAAGACAAAGTAACACCTAAGGGAGCATTAGGTATCTTCGTGTTACTTGGTGTGTGGGAAATAAGCAGTTTTACCACCAAATATATTCTTTCAATGATTACATATTTTCCAAGGTTCCATTGGTCATCCTTCCTTTACTCTTTAGAACATGATTGATAAACTACTCATGTTGGAGGAGGAAAGGGAGAAAGCTAAGAAAAAAAAATTATTCTCACCAAAAACCTAATTAAGAGATTGTTTGACAAGAACAACATTGGCAATAAGAATTTTGAAATAGATGACTAGAGTCAATGAGAAGAAATGAAAACACACAAATTTTAAAAACTTGTGGCTTGGTTCTTTCCAAATAGGTGAAAAAATAGGGACATATAGGCTGCAAAGTTTAGAGGGTGATCTAGATTCCCTTTGTTATGATCCAATGCCCAAAATCTGACAAAAAGTCAATGAATACAGTCCACTTCAAGGGGGAAGCCCCCTTTTACAATATATCCAATTTAGAATACAATATGAGATGATATTATATGATCCTAATACTATCTCTCCTTGGTATAAATAGGATACCAAGGGTGTAATTATAATTAAAGGGTACAATGAAGGGTTCTAGCCTCCATACAAATATAACACTAGAAATATAATAATTCAATATCTAGGGCTTATAGGGGTTTTATGCATAACATGGGTGTTTTATAGGAATTAACATGCCCCTTGGTAAAACAAGTGTTTTCCTCAACACTTGAATAATCGCAGGTGTTTCTTCATGAAGACCTCATCTTCACATGTTACCTCTTCTAATGGTAGGTTCTTCCATTTGATAAGGTAATCCATAATTTCTTGATTTCTCATATACTTAATCCTTTTTTCAAGGATTGTCTCTGGTTCTAGTATGATTTTTTGTTCTTCATTAATCTCTGGTAAAATATTTGGACTGGGATTTTTTTTTCAATTTCCTTCTTTAAGTAAGAAACTTGGAAGACTATATGTATACGTGAAGATGGAGGCAACTCCAATTTGTAATCCATACTTCCAAAAATCTTATAAGGGCCATAATATTTAGGTGCTAATTTATTGTCCTTATTGTTTTTCTTGAGGGACACCTATGGATATGGTTGTAGCCTCAGAAATACCCAATCCCCCACTTCAAATTCCCTTTCATTGCAATGTCGATTGGCCTTTTGTTTCATCCTATTTTGTGCCATAACAAAGTTGTCCTTTAGTAGTTTGAGAACCTCTTATTGGTTACCTATGTGACCCTTCACTACTTGAACCTTTGCAGTCCCTTTCAAGGGTGATGTGATGTATGGAGGATGATATCCATAAAGTTCTAGAAATGGGGACTTTTTTTATGAAGTATGGAAGGATTTGTTGTACCACCATTCCACAAAGGCCAACCACCTGACCCATTGTGTCTATTTACAATCATATGCAAAGAAAAAAATATATCCTTCTAGACATTTATTCACAATATTCATTTTCACATGGGATTGAAGATGATTAGATGAGCTACAAGCTAATTAAGTACCCAAATAAGAAAATAATTGAGTCCAAAAATTTCCAGTGAAAATTAGATCTCTATCACCTACAATATTATTGGGGAATCTATGTAGTTTTTTACTTGTGTCCATGAATGTTGTGGCTATTGTAATTACTTCAAAAGGATGAGAAAGAGAGAAAAAATGGGCATACTTTGTCTGTCAATCCACTACTACTGTGATGACAATATTTCCTTCAAATATGGGTTAACCTATAATAAAATGCATTCAAACTTCTTACTTGCATTGACTTTGTATAACTAATGGTTTTGGAAGACTTGGTGTCTTCATTGTCTCTCTGTTATTCTGTTGAAAAACCACACATTCAAACACAAAATTTTGAACATCAATTTCAAGAATCCAAGATGACTTGTTTAAAATTTAATTATGGGTGAGTCAAAAACCCTATCTTCCATAGGCTATATCTATGAAATTGTAATGACTTAGAACCTAAATTTTTTACCATAGGTAATTTGATATGTCTCCTCAATAACCTATGAATTTAATTATCTTAATAGTCCCAGAAAACAAGTTATAGTGAAAATTCCAATATGACTCGCTTGAAGTAGAAAAACCCTAGGATCAATGCTCTGAAACCAGATGTTATGATCCAACGCCTTAAAATTGATAAAAAGTCAATGAATACAATCCACTTCGAGGGGAAAACCTCTTTTTAAAATATTTCCAATTCATAATATAATATTAGAGGATATAATATGATCCTAAGACTAGGTCTCCTTCGTATATATATATATATATATATATATATATATATATATATATATATATATATATATATATATATATATATATATATATATATATATATATACGATACCAAGGGTATAATTATAATGAAAGGGTACAATGAAGGTTTCCAGCCTACATACAAATTTAACACTAGAAATTTTATAATTAAATATCTAGGGCTTAATAAGGGGATTTATACATAACATGGGGCTTTGTCTAGGGATTATAACCCTTCATGTTAATGGACAAATCCTCAAGAAATAATTCATTTGATTGTTTCAAAAGGAAAATCCATTGTATACACTTAGTTATTAGTTTTCTTTAATGTTTTTTAACTTGAATTTTTTCTTATTTCAATTAGTTAGCATCATTTTTGTTTTGATGATTTTTGAAATCAACTTCTTGTTTTAAACATTTTATTCAGAAGGCATGTTGAGATTTCAACATTTAGCGTAAAATTGAGTCTTTCTTTTCCATTTATTTACCTTGTTCATTTTCATCAAAAGTAATGTGAGTTAGTTATGGTTGAGATTGAAAGTAGAAACTAGTTCATATTTTTTCTTATATGAAACTTTGGAAATACTTGATACTATGTTTCTTAATTAACTAGTTGGATCCAATGAATAATGCTTAATCATATTCATGACTATGTTGGTTGACTTCAACTATAATAGGAATATGATTGAAGGAACTTCTCCTAGGGGGAATATATTAACCCAAAAATACCTTATGCATGCCTTTAAAAACAAATTTCATCCTCTAATATTATAAGGCTATTGTTCCACCTTATTCTATACTTTTATAAACACACACACACACAAAAGAACAAAAGAAAAAATAAAAAAGAAAAAGAAAAAGAAGGTACGATTAAAAGGTTAAATTCTTCACAAATAAGATGATTTAACCAAAGGTGTAACATGTTTAACAAGGAAATGCAGATATATTCCCTAGGGCTATGTATGCTCACTAGAAGCAGAGTAAGGTTTATGATATTGAGGTGACTCATTTGGGGCTATGGATGCTCATAGGTAGTGGAGAAACACAAAAATAATGATAAAGTAATTTGGAGATCTAAATAAATAAATCCCAAATAGTGAAAGGGTTACCAAAAGTTATAATTCTCATTTGAACTCTAAGTTGTGATTCAATAAAATTACTTCCCATTCTCTTTGGGTTAATGACTAAGTACTTCACATCAAAACAAATTACATAATATAAAGTTGATTTGAATATGGAAGTATGGTTTCTTATTTATTTTTAATTTTTTCTCTAACTTATACTTAACTTGAAATTTAGTTTGATTTCTAATTAGAGGTTAAAATGTAGAGATTTTGGACTCTCCCAGTTTTTATCTAACTTATACTTCACTCAAAATTTAGTTTGATTTCTAATTAGAGATAATAATGTATATATTTTGGACTCTCCCACTAAATAGCCATTTGTTGAGACCTCAACACACCATAAAATTCGAAAGAAAATCAGGTACCACTTTTCTTTATCTATCTTGATTTTTGTTTTTTCCCTTATAAAATTCATGTCTTTTCAAGTTTGATGAAAATTTATTTAAAAACATTAATTTTTTTTTTATTTGAATTTTTGGTCCATGAAAAAAAAATATGATTCAAGGTTTTAAAGAAAATCCTTTTAAAAACTCATTGGAGAAAATGTTTCACTTTCATCAAAGTAACAATTTCACTTTTAACTCCAATGAAAAGTTAACATATTACTCCAAAAGTTTCTACTTATAGGTTCAAACTTTGGATTTTGTAAAAGTGAAATAAAACTCTAATTGCATCGCAAAAACAAAAGTTAAAAGGAAATTATAATGGCACAATGTAAATAAAAGTGAAAAATATCTCCTAGTGATCTGAACAAAAGTAATGAAAGTAAAAAACTTCTCCCATAAATGTCCAAGGTTTTCTCCAATCATGTTGTGGCGGTCAGTTTTGATCAAAATGAAAAAAAGATTTACACTAATGTGAACATCAAAACAAAACTCTAAGATTTAAACTAATATGAACATGAAAAAAAGATCATAGAACCTAATGAACAGATTGATAGTTATGTGGAGGCTACCCTTGAGCAATTCACACAATTTATTATCCAAACTAGAAATTGAGCTAGTATGCAACATATTTAAGTACACTGAAGCTTTGATCAATGCTCAAATATATTTTCTTAGATGGGGTAAAGTTTACATAATATTTAGAGAATAAGACTATCTTGATATAGTCCCACCTAGTGACACGACTATGAAAGACATAGATGATATAGTATTTATTAAAATTAGAATATCATCTGCACACCATCACTACAAGGACCCCAGTGATGCTTCGTTTAGAAGCTATTAAATGGGTGATAAAGAATATTGGCATTGATAATATAACTATGTTCAATGATGAAGTCTGATGTACATCATATTATCAAGCCTCGGAACTAGAAAAATATTATAGACTCCACCAACTTGAGAAATATATGATTAATAGATTTGTCGAGAAATTTCAACAAGACAATTATATCAAGAAGGTCTTGACTAGTTGTTGGGTAGAAGATAAAAAAAAATGATAAAATTGATGGCATATATACCATGATCAATTCAAGGGATCCTTATATCTATGATATGGCCCTAATGTGTATATTATATAGAGATCCAAAATCCATCCACTTTAAATATGCATGGCTTCCTATAGTTCACACAATCATTACCACGAGATCAACTTTTAGTTGGGTAGAAATCTTATCCCATTCTTTGAATAGAGACATTGACAGGGATACAAAGGTTAACTTTGAAACATTCCCCACCTTATGCATGGAATCATAGTTAATTAATATCATTTGTTCTGATAACCCTTTCTCAGGGTTGAGTTGGAATTCGAACATGGAAGAAAATCCATTTCATGTTTATTTCCAATCCATGTGGGAGAATAAGTACAAGAGAAACTATGCACAACTTTGTGATTTTTTCTTTTCTCCTCTTTATAAATTAGCTTTTTTCAAAGAGTTTCGTAGATTGAGTAGAGATGACATGAGACTATTGAGAAGCATAGTTAATTGGTATTTTCAAGAGTACTATACACATATGATTATTTATGGAGTCACTAATCCTCCTTACTTATTTCCTAAACGTGTTCACAATAGGCTAATTCTCAGAGAAATTTTCTACACTACAAGGAGAACACCTTCTTGAAGAGGTTTTTACGAATCCCACCCCCCCCCAAAAAAACTATCCCTTATACATTTATAATGGAGGTTTTTGCAAAGGTTTTAAGACCAAGGAACCTAAGTCAACCATGTGAAACAATGCACCTAATTTGACCATGCATGCCGATGCTCCTAAGTTGACTATGTGCACCGATGTTCTTACAAACCATAATGCTCTGTAGCTTAACAAATAAATCACACTAATAACCACTATTAATACAAAATACTAAAATATTGTTAGTGCTCCCCCAATAAAAAAAATGCAGTGGTGCTCGCCCAATAATAAAGTGCATTATTGGTCCCCCAATAACAAATCACACTAGTAGTATCCCCAATAACAAATCACACCGGTGCTCCCAAAAATGACTCCCCGATGCTTCTGATAATAGCTATTAACATGAAATATTAAAATTTTTATTTTTATTTTATAAGAAATAAAATGCATCGCAGTGCTCCCTAATAACAAAGTGCCTCGTTTATCCCCCAATAACAAAGAACATCGGTGCTCCCCCATTAAAAAAGTTCATCGGTTCTTCCCCAATAACAAACCACACTCATGCTCCCCCACTAAAAATGTGCAATGGTGCTTCCCCAATAAAAAATCTCACTAGTGTTCCCCTAATAACAAAGCGCAACAATGCTCATATAACAAATGCACCGAAAAAATAGATTTAAAAAAAAAAAAAATTAACTTAAAAATCATAAACCTTCCACGATGCGCTTAGAAACCAATATGACCCCAGTGTGTTCCCGTAAAACAAATGCACATGTGAATATTACTATCTGTTGGTGCCCAAAGTTTTGGGTAAAGATGAATCACACACAAAAACATAGTTGTGTGCACTTATTTATTTTTTGCGTGCACTCAAGAAGTTGCATAGTGGGTGACAAGAGGCACGTGTGCCAGTTCAAGTTTTTCTAATGTGTGATAGTACAAGTTCTTCCAATGCATGTTGGTCCTAGTTTTGTGATGCACACCAAAAATTAAGAACACACTGCATGCACGTCAAATTCAAGAAAATAATCTTCGGGAAATATTCATGAATGATTACTTCAAGAAGCATGAGAGATCATGGAGTAGTAAGGATATTATCTAGAAAAGTAGTTAATATTTCCACAATTCCAAAGAGGCTATGTGGAGCGCATGTGGATGATAGAACCGTGTTGGGATAGTAATCAAAGGAGCGAGTTGGGAAGAACTAAAAGTGGTAGAGAGCTAGAGCTGAGAAGAAGATAAAAGGGAGAAACAATGACATAAATGGGGTTGATGTTATGGTTATGTTGTTTTTTTTAGTCATGTTTAGATATCCAATTGGTTAATCAGTTTTGGTTGTTTTCAATGTTATTGAGCTTTCTCTGAGCCTATGTTTTGTAATCTCTCTCGTTGTGAGTCTTTGTCTATCATATCTACAAAGTATGAAGAAAGCATATGGGGCTATGTAATGTAATACCGGGAAAAGGTATAAGAGGAAATACTATGTTGGTGTCAATTGATGAGTTGATTAATGTATGTTTGTAAACGATTGAATAAACATAATAAATTTGTACTGATTCTATTCTTATGATGTGTTGATCATGTTTCAATCGAATGTATGTGTTATTGTTATATATTGTTAGTCGTTAAGTATTTGGAAATCAATTAAATGAATACCAACCCAAATGGATTCATGTGTAATTAGTCTTTCATCACCAACACAAGACCAAGTGGTCTCTATGATTCTCATGGCATCTCAGGTGAGACCTTCTTTAGTCTTTGGCTGAGGATTGATATGTTGATGCCTTGGGGTTTTTGTTGGTAAAATTTAGATGAACCCTGGGTATTCAACCCCCCATCATTGACAAGGACATGTGCGAGCATAGAATGACCCAAAAAATGGTTTTGTACTGAATGATGAAGGAAAAGAATGAGGTGGTATCCATCTCGGGAAGAAATTTGATATTGGTTAACTACGAAGGAAGATGAGTTCACTCAGAAAGAAACTCAAGGTATGAATATCAATGTGAAGTGATGGAAGGACAGGTATCTCTAGATTGATATGCATGAAATTTTCTTTGTTGAATTTCCATGTCTATTGTATGAATGGTTGAAGAGGAAGACTACTTCTAATACTTCTTTGATCCCACAAGAACCATTGGTCTGGGATCACTTCATGATTGATAGGCTGATGGAATTAGATAACAAGTGGATTCGATCCATTGAATTATGGTTTTCTTGAGTGAAGGAAGGGTATGTAATTGATTTTGTTATTGAATACACTGATTCTTTCATTGAGGCTAAGAGAAAGTTCCTAGAAGGACCTAGGAAAAGGTTTCTAGAAGAAATCCCACTCTAGATAAATATGTTGTTCTTGGAGAAGGAGTCGAGACGGATGGAGCCCAACATGATGGTTGAGTAGACTCCCCTAGCACTATGGGGATGCAAAGATAGGGGAAAAGTGAGAGACGATATGGATCCACTAAGAAGGATCCAGAAGTTGGTAGAATGAGGTGAGGAATAGGATGGACCCAAAAAATTATAGGAGAGAGAGATATGAAATATATGCAAGAAGAGTTGAGTCGAGGAAGATATTGAAAGAAAGAAGAGGAACCAATATAGAAAGGGTTGCATGACGAGGGGTCAGGACCATGATGAAGAGGAAGGAAACTATACCAGGAGGAAGTGTGGGAGAGTTTGTTGTGCCAGAGAGGAACAAATATGAGTATAGGCCCACAAATAGGTGTGGCGTTGAATTTTGGCACTTTACCTCCTAGGGTCAATTTTTGGATGTCTAGGGTTTTGGCATTCATGTTTTATTGTAAAAATACTTTCAGAGCCTCATTGTAATCATATTCTTGTGAATGAGTGCAGTCGTCACATCTCTTCTCAGAGATAAGCCACCACCATTATAGCAAGCTTGTTTTCAGTCTTCATTTTATAGTTTCAACATATTTCTTTATTGAATAGAAGCCAGTTTTACAGTAGCTCTGTAATTTTTCCTTGTGTCTTTGTGTTAATAATAACAATAATCTGTATTCATTTCGTTATGCTCATAAAATCTAGATCAGTGGTATGAGAGCGGTTTATTCCTTGTCATACTTAATGCATGTCCCCGACAATGACAGGGTACAAAGATTTGGGTCTCGAGCTTGTTTCTCTTAAGGAAAAGATCTCTCGCACGCCCAAGCGACCATCCATGGAAGGAGAAAAAAAAGATGATGGAACAAGAGATCCTTTCAAACTTTTTCTCAAGGAATCCCTCATGCAATAGAGGAATGAGATGATGGATAATTTTTCACAGATGCTTCGATAACTATCAACAGGTAATTCATCTTCCTCGAGCGGAGGCGCCACCCCCTTCAAGGTATAGATCAACTTTAATATTCCTATATTTGAATGTCAAATAAACACAGATGTTGTAGACAAATGGTTGAATCTGCTAGAAGGGTATTTTTTTTTTCATAACTTTTTGAATAGAGAAAAGATTACTTTTGCGCTCCTCATATCTGTCCACCATGTCAAATATTGGTGGGATACTTTCTGTGAGAAAAAGGAAACAGAGGAAAACTCATTATTTATAGTCCCACTCACATGGGATTCCTTCAAGGATGTTATTAAGGAACAATACTACCATGTTGGAAGTTATGAAGACCTATATATAAAATGGACCACACTACGGTAGGAAAGGGACCAAGAAGTGCAAGAGTTCAAAAATATATTCCATACCTTACACACCAAGTTGGGTATCAAATACTCTTAGTGAAATCTTGTGCTTAAGTACCACGGTGGTCTGCATAGATACATCTAGGCATAAACAGAGTTTTTGGACATCTCCTCCTTGGGAGTGGCTTATCGATATGTCATCAAAATCAAGAAGAAGCTTAAACAAAAGACACAAAAGTTTGGTTTTGGGAACCCCTCGTAGAAGAGGCAGGGAAAAGGCAGCCCCGACCCATAGAAAAGGGCTAGATAAAATATGGATAGCCTCACGAAAACCAGTCTAAGCCACAAACAATGAAGGAAAATGGAAATATGAAGAAAGATATTGGGAAGTGGTGCGACTTCCATAAGAGCCCTTGGCATAAAAATATTGATTTCTGCTCAAAGAAGCCATTGTTGGATGAGGTGAAATCCTATGAATCAGATGTGGTCTATGACTCTAAGTCAAAACTAGAAAATGGGGGATGGATCATTGATGTGGAACCTAGTGCCATCATTTCTACCACCAAGATCCATCTCAGTGAATATGATGAGCCAAAGGAAGACGAGCACCTATTTCATTCACAGATGTGGGTGAAAGCAACCTCATTGCACTTCATCGTTGATAGCAGTAGCCAAGAGAACCTCATATCAATTGAGGTCATCAAGCGGTTGGGCCTGTCGATAATGCCGCACCCATATCCCTACATTGGAGGATGACTCTGCCAAGGAAGCGATCTTTACGTCAGCCAATAGTGTCACCTATCCTATGGCATCAAGCACTTGAAAGATGAGGTAGTGTGTGATGTTTCTCCCCTTGAAGTTTGTGATGTTCTTTTGAGTCAACCTTATTTATGGAAATGTCATGTTGTATATAAGTCTAGGCCTCACAGTGTTATTATTACTTTGGACAAGAAATTGTACAAGATACCTGAGGTAGTCTCACCTAGTGCCATTTCCTTGATCTCTACCAAGAAATGCAGGAAGGTCATCTCTCATACCAGGAAGTTTTTCTTCTTCATGATTCGCTCTCAGAGTGAGAAAAAAATTGTAGCCACATCCATGGCCTCTATGGATGACCTCTCCATGCAACAAAAGAAAGTGGATAACATCGTGGAAGAATACAAAGACATCTTATCCTCACCTACTGGGGTATCTAAATTCTGTCTACCATTAAGTCCCAATAGAGTAGAAATATGTATGGAATGCTACCTTCAAGTCAAAAGAAGCTCTTTTTGAATGGTTGGTCATGCCCTTTGTTTTGAAAAATTCCCCAGCAACTTTCATGAGGATAATGGACAATATCTTGTGGCCTTTAATCAATTATTTTTTAGTGGTGTATTTGGATGACATCCTCATCTACAACAAGAATTGGGCGGAACAATTGTATCATACTCAATAGTTTTTGCACACTTTGTGGCAGCACAAGCTATATGCCAACTTGGAAAAATTCTCCTTCGGCATGGACAAGGTCCAGTACCTAGGCTACATTGTTGATGATCATGGTGTGCATGTGGATCCATCCAAGATCTAGGTCATTCGTGACTAGCCAGCCCCAACCACACTCATTGAGCTTCAGATCTTCTTAGGCCTTGCCAATTTCTATCATAGGTTCATGTTGGGATTCTCCCATATTGCATGGGCCCTTAGCCAAGTAGTCAGGGGTGGTGGTATGGAAAATTTTGTGTGGGGAATGTCCTAATAGAAAGCATTTAATGATTTGAATTAGTTCTTGTGCTCACCCCAAATGATTTCATTACCTGACCTACAACATCACAATGATATCAAGACAGATGATTTAGACTATGTTGTGGGTGCATTTCTCACTCAGCATGGCCACCCCGTGGCCTATCATAGTGAGACACTATCAGATGTCATCAGTAAGTAACTTACTTACGACAAAGAAATGTACTTTATTGTGTAATATTGTCTCTAGTGGAGGCATTACATTCCAATGCAGAGCCCCTACCTCAGCAGGGTCTGTTTCCCTCTCTGTCTAAGGGATGATTTTAAGGTTGTAAATTTATACTAAAATGTAGAAACATGGGCTAGTCTTACTAGTAATTAATATGGAAAATGTAGAATGTTTGGTGATAGTTTTGTAAAAATGTTTAAATTTCTAAGGTTTTTATATAGTTTCTATAAAATTTTGGTGATTTTTAAGGTAAAATAATTTTATTCTATGGAATTTGAGTAAATCATTTTTAGAAAAAATGGAAATTGGTGAAACTTTGTTGGGGAAAAACCATGGAAAATTAGCCAATTTGAGAAATTTAGCCCTTAAAATCATCTATGTGAGTCGGTCTTTGGATCTTCCAATTCCCTAGCCGAAATGGCTTCTTGGTCCATGTTGGAACCTTCGACACTTAAAAACCATAGGTCCTTCTCTATACTCCACCCATGTGAACATGCACTAGACGTGTGCTTCAACTCCACATGACCACCGGCGTAACCACGAACTTAACCCAAAAAAGGTGCGTTGTGTTTCGTGATTTCGAGACTTTCGTTGTGATTCACCCCGACTCCTTCAATTCCCAAAACCCCAAAATAGGCTAGCAGTCCCTAGCTCCTCCCTTTAATTCTTCACTTCTATGACCTTCGATGGCGACCTGGGGCCCAACTTTCGAGTGCATCGGGATTTCACGACTCACAACTTCCGAGTTAAAACTTCCTCCACGCTCCCAACTCCCAACTTCCAGATATTCACGAGCGCCAATCAACGACTCTCGCTCCTTCAGATATAACGGATGCTATCTCTCTTGAGCTTGTGAGTGTTGAAATAATCTCACCTTAACCTCCCTACAACTCCACTGGATCTAACTATCCATGGATATCGATGCTTCTCCTTTCGATAATTTCCACCGTCCGCTCAGGATCTCAATAGTTCCTCACCAAATAACTTGGCTTCCACCCTCTCGAGCTTGATTTCTATGAGGTGACTTCAACCCTTGTCTTCCATTTGAATTTTCTTTGAGTCTCTATCCTTCCTGAGATTAGTGTTCCTTGAGAACTCAAGTATTATAAGGAATCATGCGTGCACTCCTTGGGGCTTCACAATAACCTCTGGTTATTTGAAAACTCCAAATCTATGAACTCATTGCAACAGAAGTTCTTCAACCACTCACTTGGGTTGGAAAAGTCTAAGGCTCTCCTCAACCTGCGCACACCTTGCACGACTTTGTTCTCTACCTGCACTTCTATCGGTATAAGCTAATGTTACCTCTCTTGATATTTCTAAGATAAAACTCAGAATCTTGTCAACGCACTCCTTCTGGACCTTCACTACACTCCTTGTAAAAATTTATTAGGAAGAGAAACAATTTAAACTCATACTCTCCTCATGGACTTCATACATTCAACCTAAAATCACGTATTTCATGTTGAATGTTGGGTATACATTCAACATGTATACCCACAGCATTGAAACAAATGCATAACAGAGAATATAAGAAAGATGTAAACATACAATTCAATATATACACATAGTATTCATAATACACCATGAAATTAGATCAAATCATTCTTATATCCAACTTCTTATGTACATGGTTTCTATAGCAACAACTATCTGCTCATACAACTCTACAATATTTGTTCTTCTCTTCTCTCCTATTCTCTCTCGCTCTACAACTTCTACCCATACAATGAGAATAATAACACAATACATGTGAGGGAGTCTTCTTAAGTT
>ML780157.1:365192-407230 GCA_009831015.1 Picea engelmannii | reverse complement strand
CCCACCCCCTACAACTCTAAGCTATCTTATCGAATTAAAGATTACTACCTACTTTACATTTACTACAATAAATGCCTACAAATGACAGATGAGAGCAATGCTTAATATCTGAATTACAATCCCAAGACACTAAAAGAAAATATATCTTTACAGATATTACATTAATGTTCCATACTTTGAAATTCAAAATGTGCATTGGTGTATATCCAGTTGTCCTCCACTTGCGCTTTCTTTGTTGGCAATGCTCCTGCATCATACTCCTTTCGCTGAAAAATTCATGGAATCATGTCCATGAGCTCCCACACCGTCTGTCCATGTTTCTAGATATCTGCTTCACTTTCCCAACTGGCATCCTCAATCGGGTGTCCTTTCCATTTTACCAAATACTCAAAATATGTCTTCCTCCGGGTCTTCTTGTTGACTCTTTGATCAATGATCTTTCCATCAGTGGATTTTCAGTTATAGGCATCTGTTTGACCCACTGAATTCCCTTCTGATTCTCTGCCCCATCTGTTTCATTTGATTTGTAAGGATACATATCTACTACATTGAATATTGGTGATATGCCCACGTCATCTGGAAATTCTATCTCATAAGCATTTGCCTCAAATTTCCTCAAAATATTACGCAGCCCTATCTTTTTCATCTTCATCTTATTATATGTTCCCCTTAGGAACCTTTCTTTTCTAAGGTGCGCTAAAACAAAATCTCCCACTTCGAATTGAATCTCTCTCCTGTGTTGATCTCCTCTGTTCTTGTATTTTTGGTTGGAACTCTGGAGCCTCTCTTTAATCTTGTTGTGGAGCTCCTGCATTTATGCTGCAAAATCTTCTACCCCAACACTTCTGAACTCATTCTGATCTAAGTCTCTCAACTCAGATACTCCTCTCGATTTCATTCCATACATTATTTGCAATGGGATCTATCATGTACTCCTATTAGGTGAGTTATTATATGAAAAAAAATCTTGCGAAAAAATCTGATCCCACTAACTGTGATGTTCAGCTACTAAAATCCTCAATAAGTCCCCCAAACTTCGATTTACTACCTCAGTCTGTCCATTTGTATGAGAGTGATATGTTGAGCTAAAAGATAAATTATTTCCCATCTTCTTCCATAGTTTCCTCCAGAAATGACCAACAAAATTGGTATCTCTGTTTGAAACAATACTCTTGGTTAAACCATGAAGTCGAACAACTTCTTTGAAAAACAGATTTGCAATCTATGTTGCATCACTAGTTTTCTGACATGGAATGAAATGTTACATTTTTTAGAATCTATCGACTACCACGAATATAGAATCACAACCCCTTTGTGTTCTTGGTAGTCCTAACACAAAATCCATGCTTACCACATCCCACAACCTCTATGGTATTGGTAATGGTTGATACAACCCAATATTCTATCTTTTCCCCTTTGCGTGCTAGAAAATTCTACATTTGTTGACAAATTTCTTGACATCCGTCCTCATCCCTAGCTAATAATACAATTTGTTCAATTTCACAAATGTTTATCATGGCCGAAATGTCCAACAATCCATCCTGAATCAAGTATTCAATCCATTGGATTTTGTCTCTCAGAATAGGATTTTGACATGCTGTAGTGCCCAGATTTGTAAAGACATTTATATTTCTACCAAATTACTTAATTTCTGTAAGCTTTTTAAGAAGTATAATTTTCATAATTTGCAAAGCTATCTCCCGGACTTGCGTAAATAAAATTTGGCAATAAATACTAAGTTTAAGTAAACAATCCACAAATTTGAGTTTAAATACCTCTCTCTGATGCTATCTGCAGCAGCTTGCTCCCTTCGCTTGAACCTTCGCTTGAACCTGCTCCTTAGGACACCCCAAAACCAGCCACCCTACCGACTAGTACACCTAGCCCTAGGACATCAATGGACGTCCTAGCCCTCCGAGCCCAAAACCTCTTCAGCCCCGGTGCACTGTAAATCCCACTGTTAACTAACTCTGTCCCAATGCTCCAAAATCTCCTCTCCCGTAGAATGCATGAATCAATCCCCCTCATACTCCTTCTCCACCTCCCTTATTCCTCCTTCACCACCCTCGCACATTCATTGCATCCACCAAACTCTTTATTACTCTTATCCCCTTCATAATTGCCTTATCCCTTATTAATTACCTTATCCATTATTTAAATGTTTCCCTTTTACGTGTTGGTTACGTTATCCCCCTATGGGATACGTAACCCTATTATATTTTATTTTAACCATTAATTTAATACTTAATCAATTAATGACTCACTTAATAATTAATCATTCATTAACCCTTAATTAAAGAGTTAATCATACTTAAGCTAATCATAGTCAAAATAATTAATTAATAACATATAATTAATTAAGGTTATATAATAATTAATTATAATTTAGCTAATTTTTAGGGTTATTTATGAAATTATTCATATTAATAAGTAAAGGGTCATTACACATGCTTCATAAGTGTCCTGGAAATATGAATCATCTCTGTACATTTCCTTAAGGGTATCTAAAACTAAGGTATTCACATGAAACTCCTGCAGAATCAAACATTTCCTACTCAATGCATCAACAACCTTGTTAGCATTTCCAGAAATGTGATTTATAACAAAAGTAAATTTCTGCATGAACTCAACCCATTTTGCGTGTTTCTGATTCAACTTCTCTTGTCTAGTTATAAATTGTAAGGCCTGGTTGTCTCTATAAAAAATGAACTCTTTTGGAACTAGGTAGTGCCTCCATTTCTTTAGCGCTTGTATGACTACATAAAACTCTTTATCATAAGCGGAGTAATTCTTCTTGGCCTCATTCATATTCTCACTGAAGTATGCAACTGGTCTATTGTCTTGACTTAAGACTTCTCCAATCATGAATCCACTTGCGTCACATCTCACTTGAAATGTTTTACTGAAATCTGGCAGAACAAGAACTGGTTGTTCAGTTATTTTATCTTTCAACAACTTGAAAATTTTCTCTACTTCCTCTATCCAATGAAAATATTTATGTCTTTTCTTGAATGTGTCCATCATTGATGCACAAATTCCACTAACATTTCTGATGAACTTCCTGTAAAAACTGGCTAGTCCATGGAAGCTTCTGACTTCAAATATATTCCTTTGCGACGACCACTCTTTGATTATTTTTACCTTCTTCGGATCCATTTTTAACTCATTTGAAGAGATCACAAAACCTAAATAGATAAGCTTTTTCTTCATGAAAGACGTCTTTTTCAAATTTATCAACAACTTCTCTTGCTGCAACCTCCTCATTACTAGAGTTAAATGTCTCAAATGTTCCTCCTCAGTCTTACTGCAGATCAATAGATCATCAAGATACACAATTACAAATTTTCCAATGAAATCTTTCAAGACTTCATTCATTAATCTCATGAAAGTACTTGGTGCATTCGTCAAACCAAATGGCATGAAAAGACATTCATACATCCCTTCATTCATCTTGAATGTTGTCTTCCACTAATCACCTTCCCTCATTCTAATATGATGTTATCCTCTTTTCAAATAATTTTTTGAAAAAAACTTTGCCCCACTCAAGGAATCCATCAAGTCATCCATCCTGGGTAAAGGAAATCTATACCTGATGGTGATTTTGTTTATATCCCTCAAGTCTGTACAAATTCTCCATCCACCATCCTTCTTCAGACTTAACACTATTGGTACAACGCATGGACTCAAGCTTTCTCTAATCAAGCCTTTGTCCATCAAATCCTGTACTTGCTTTTTAACCTATTCATTCTCCTGCGGCGCTAATCTGTACGCGGCGTTTTTGCTAAAATTTCTCCTGGTATAAGGTCAATGTGTTGTCTTATACTTATTATGGGAGGAAACGAACAAGGTAAGTTGTCCACCACTGTATCAACGCAATTTTCTAGCAGTTCCTGAATTTTCTCAAGTAGATCATCTATTCAGGTACTGGTCAATATGACTCTAGGTTTTCTAACCACAACAAACTACATTTCTTGATCTTTATTGACTTCATCCAAAAGTTCCTTCCCACTCATGATAAGTATAGTATTGCTTGTTTCTGATTTCACCTTCTTGTCTTCAATTGGCAAAAACATATGTGTCCTACCATTATTCTCCAAGGTATAGGTGTTCTTTCTTCCATCATGAATAACATTTTTGTCATATTGCCAAGGCCTTCCCATCAAAAGATGACAGACATCCATGGGAATTACGTAACATAAAATCTCATCTCTATAACCCCCTATCTTAAATTCAACTAAACATTATTTAGTGATTGTTACCTGATGTCCTTTTTGCAACCGCGAGACTTTATATGGACTCATATGTGCAACTGTCTCCAATTCCAACTTCTCCACCATCTTTGTGGATACTAGATTATATGTGCTTCCACTATCAATTATCACCTTGCATACCCTATCCTTGGTTTTTCAAGTAGTTCTAAACAAACTATTCCTCTGGATTGGATTCTCCATCTCTTTCTCTGGCTTTAAGAGAATTGTCCTCATCATAAAGGACCTTCCACCTTCTACATCTTCTCCCTCAAAATTTTGCCTCTGAGCTTATGAAATGTGATCTTCTCCTCCTACATCCCTTTTTCTATCAGGACATTCCCAATATTTGTGTCCTATCTTCCCACAGATAAAACACTTTACTTCACCTCCTCTTCCTCTTCCTCTTCGTCTTGCTCGAGGAAACGTATTACTGTCGGCATATTTTCTTCCCTGTGAACTTCCTCCCCTTTACCTTGGTGGTTATTAGGTTTCTTTTCTTCATCCTTGGGATTCTATACTTTGTCCTTGGAAATCACTTTGCCTCTGCTCAAAATTCTACCTTTTCCCCTTTTACCTTGCTTTCGGGCCAATTTCTCTTCTTCCTTCAGAGAAACCTAATAATCATCTTCCACATTTATGATTGTCACCATGCTCATCTTGTCCTGAATCTCATATCTCATGCCATTCATATATATGGAAACATTTTCATCATCACTCTCACGATGACCAACTTTGATGTTAAGTCTGTAAAACTCCTTAGTGTATTCCTTCACTTTCATCCCTTTCTGTCTCAAATTTTGCATTCTTCGAAACAGATTTATTTGATAATATATGGGTATGAATTTCACTTTCATATTCGCTACCATTCTATCCCTTCTTTTAATTCTTTGTTTGCCTTTGCAATGCCTGTCAGCCTGCATTTCATCCCACCATAGTGATGCATGTCCTTTCAGTCTAGTGACTCTGTGCTTAACCTTCTTATCTTCCTCGACATCCTCATAGTCGAATAATTTATCCAGAGCTCTAAACCAGTCTAGCCGCTCCTCAACGTCTAAGTTTCCTTCATACATCGGGATGTCCAGCTTTCCTCTGGCACCTATCCTTGCAACAAATTTAAATAAACATTCCTCTGTAGCATCTTCAACTATAGCTTCTTGTACTCCTTCTTCATTCTTTCTTTCAACCTCATTGATATCTCTAGTATCAGGTGTATGCCTCTGTGTTGTCTCCATAGCATCTAATCGAGCATGAAGTTCTCTCATTTCCCTTTCCACGGATGGATCAGGTAAAGTTATTTATGGACATCTCCTTGGCAGCATTGTTTCAATCTGTCCATGTAGAATTCAAATCACAATTTTCCTCTGTCTTCTCTTTTTTACATAAAACAATAGTTGCAAGTTATGATACCACCTGACGTAGAGCCCCTACCTCAGCAGGGTCTGCTAACCTCCCGGTCTTTGGATCTTCTAATTCCCGAGTCGAAATGGCTTCTTGGTCCCTACTAGAACCTTTGAAACTTAAAAACCACAAGTCCTTCTCTATGCTTCGCCCGTGTGAACATGCACTAGACATGAGCTTCCACTCCACATGGCCATCGACGTAACCACGAACTTAACCCCAAAAAGGTGCGTCGTGTTTCGCGATTTTGGGACTTTCGTTGCAAGTCACCCTAACTCCTCTGATTACCAAAACCCCAAAATAGGCTAGTGATCCCTACCTCCTCCCTTTAATTCTTCACTAATGTGACCTTCAACAGCGACATGGGGCCCAACTTTCAAGTGCGTCGGGATTTCCCGACTCACAACTTCCGAGTTACAACTTCCTCCATGCTCCCGACTCACGACTTCCTGATATTCACGAGCGCTAATCAACGGCTCTCACCCCTTCATATATGACAGCTGCTATCTCTCCTGAGCTTGAGAGTGTTGAAATTCTCTCACCTTAACCTCCTTACAACTCTGTTGGATCTAACTGTCCATGGATATCGACACTTCTCCCTCCGCAAATTTCCATCATCCGCTCAAGCTCTCAATAGTTCCTCACCAAATAACTTGGAGTCCACCCTTTTGAGATTTATTTTTTCTAGGTGATTTCGAACCTCGTCTTCCCTTTGAATTTTCTTCGAGTCTGTATCCTTCCTGAGCTTGGTATTTCTTACAAACTCAAGGATTCTAAGGAATCATGCATGCACTCCTTGCAGCTTCACAATAACCTTTGGTTATTCGACAACTCCAACTCTGTGCACTCCTTGCAACATAATTTATTCAACCACTCACTTGGGTTGGAAACATCTAAGACTCTCCTTAGTCCATGCACACCTTACATGGCTCTATGCTCTACATGCACTTCTACTAGTATAAGATAACATTACCTCTCCTGAGCTTTCTAAGATAAAACTCAGAATCTTGTCGACGCACTCCTTGCAGGAATTTCTTAGGAAGAGAAACAATTTAAGATCACACTCTCCTCGTGGAATTCATACATTCAACATGAAATAACATTTATACCCACAACATTAAAACAAATGCATAACAGAGAATATAAGCACGCTGTAAACATACCATTCAAGAGATACACACAATATTCATAATACACCATGAAATTAGATCAAAGCATTTTGATATTAATCCAAGTGCTTTTGTACATGGTTTCTATAGAAACAACTATATTCTCATACAACTCTACAATCTATGTGCTTCTCTTCTCTCATATTCTCTCTCGCTCTACATCTTCTACCCATACAATGAAAATAATAATACAATACATACGAGGGAGTCTTCTTAAGTTTTTCCCCCCTACAACTCTAAGCTATCTTATCGAGTTAAAGATTGCTACAGACTTTACATTTATTACAATAAATGCCTACAATTGATAGATGAGAGCAATGCTTAAGATCTATATTACAATGCCAAGACATTAAAAGAAAATATATATTTTCATATATTACATTAATGTGCCATCCTTTGAAATTCAAAATCCTTCAAAATGTGCGCTTGTGTATATCCAATTGTCCTCCACTTGTGCTTTCTTTGCTGGTGATTCTCCTGCATCACATTCACGAGAAGGATACAGTCATGCACACTAATCATAAGTTTTTATAGTTCATGTAAACACAAGGAAAATTGCAGAATGGTCACCATCAGAAGTGGTCCACATACTTGCAGCAGTTCCACCTCAAAATAAAGTATATGACTGAAAGTACCAACCACGTCATTGATTTCCTCAACTGACCTCCATTCGTGGCACTCACCATGGTGCTATAATCTTGTGGATGTGAGACCTTTGAATGGCCCAACTCTATGATAAATATCTTGACTTCACCACCACCTACCAAATGCTTGGCACAAATAGTGTTGTCACTAATTTCCATCTTCGGGACAGAATTTTGTGCCATTTGGCCCATATTTGTGTTGCATCAAGAGAGAAAGTAAAGCTGATTTTGGAAGCCCACTATAGTCGAGTGGCATGACACTTCAGTGTAGAAAATAAAATGGTAGTGTCGCAACAACATTTCTACTGACCAAAACTTTGACAGAATTTCAGCAAGTATATCAAGTCCTGCACTTCCTGAGCTATTTCCAAACCAACTACTAAGAAAAAAATGCTTGTACACCCCTATTCCTAGTCCCGACAGGCCCTAGAAATCCATCTCAATGGACTACACGACAGTCCTTCCATCCACCAAGTGGGGAAATTTCTTTGTTTTTTGGTTGTTGATCTCTTTTCCAAGATGGATATTATGGTCTCTTGCACGAAGAAAATCATAGCGGAGGCCAATTCCAAGCTCTTATCTGAATGAGTGTGGGTACATTTTGGGATGTCACAAACCATTATCTCATATCGGGACAGTCAGTTCCTTAGCACATTCTGGTCAAGCCTCTGGTCACTGTTGGACACTAAGCTCACCAAATCCACTCCCTCCCACCCCCATATGGATGGCCAAACTGAGGTCGTCAACCAGATGATCATGCATATCCTGTGCATGTACAATTCAAAGCACACCCACACATGGGATGATAGTCTTCCCTATGTTCATCACAACTACAACAGATCCATACATAGCTCAACTAGCCACATCCCCTTTCAGGTGGGGTTGGGATTTCAACCATTGGGTACCATGGATATTACACTACCCATTGCGGCCACCCAGGAAGACTTTCCCCACACTCCAATTGAAGCTAAAAAATCCATCTGGTTCATTGAGTGGATCCAACATATCCATCAATAGGTTCATGAGATTTTACAGAAGTCCAGTGCCAAGTACAAGAAGCACTATGCTCAACACTGGGTTGCACACAAGTTTCAGGTGGGAGAAAAATTTTGGTTGCACTTGCAAAAAGAACACATTACAAGGCCCCATCAGAAGCTTCATCAAATCTGCTATGGACCTTACACCATCACCAAGGTTGTGGGTGACAATGCTTTTGAGCTCAACATTCCCCTCTATTGAAACAAAGTTTATTTTTTCTTCTCTAAATCCAAACCTCTTTTTTTCCTGATTATGGAGTCGCCCTTAATTCAAAAAGAAGTCAAAAGGTCTTTCGGAAATTTCGATTTTTGAATTTCGGTTGCTCATGAAGTATGTTTTTTAACAACAAATCCTAAGTCCCGGTGCCGAAGTCCCGAAAAGTGATGGTTTAAAAAGAATTTAACTGATCTTAAAAGTAACGATTAAAAACGTTAACGGCCTTCCAAGCCTTCCACATGTTATTTTTCGGTAATCTCAACTCGAGCATCTTTTAAAGTCCCGACGCACTGATAACGAAATACCTTTTAACCAGGATTAACTAAGTTTTAAACTTTTTAATGAATTGATAATCATCCGTAATTTGGGAAATCAGAGAGTTGACCTTGAGTCTCCTTAAACCCCAATTCTTGAAGTCGCGAAGTTCTTAAAAGCTAATGATATTTTTATTAAGAAGAAAGAAGGTTTAATGATAATAAATCCCATCGTGATTTCGTGATTCGGGATTTCTTGTGTTATACCTCTTGGGGACATGATGTTCGAAACTCCGAAACACAAAATCCTGAAAGAATTAAGCACTTAAACACAGATTAACTTAACTTTAAATAGGGATTAATGATAATTAAATATCTTTTCGTGTTTCTCTATTCGGGAGTTTTCAATGACATTCCTTTCGAAATCCCAGTTTTGAATCGTCGATATGTGGCAGTCTCTATAACGGATTAATGAAGATATTTTGAACATAGAGTGTGTATCTCCAGGCATACCATCTCCATTAAAGAATTTAATTCTTATCGCCTGCATCGGTACGATAAATTTAAGATAAGTTAAAGGTAAATAAGGTCTTTTATTTTGAATTTCATTCTTACTTTCAGACTAGGAGCGAGTTATATTCAGAAGGACTCACACATTTATTATCTACAACAGGTTTTCATTTAGCACATACACCATGGCACCCAGAGAAGCACCTCAGAAGTGTGAAGAATCAGGTGGAAGCTCAAATCCAGATGGAGATGTGGTATCAGACACTACGACACATGTTGTGGACACAATCAAATCTTAGAGGTAGACTTTTGAGAGCTTGGACTATGAGATTAGGAATTTCCCTGATGATTTCGGAAATGAAAGGACTGGAAATAAACTCAGAGACATAGACAATTATGAGCTGCACAAAATAGCCACATGGCCGAGACTCATGCCATATAATGACATTGTATGTTGGGATTTAGAGAAAACTGATGTTCCGACAAGGAGCATTCAAAACAGCCAAGGTTTCATTGTCGGCTCGTTCAGACCCGAGAACATCCAAGTAATGCACAAACTACCCCCTAATTCTAAATACATTTATAATGTCGATTTCATATCCGAATTTCAAAGAAAGGAGTGCACAAAATTCGATCAAACATATCCAAATATAATCAAAGACTAGTGGGGAATTGCAGCAATATTTAGAGTCGACACCCATGGAAGCTATGCCACAACTTCATTAAACGAATACATGGTTTATATAGACCTGATGCTGTGTAGACTCTTCTGGAGGAAGAGCCCTACCCATTTTTCGGCATAATGGGTGCCACTTATACACGAAGTAGCTGAGGGTTACAGTTTCAACCAGGGTAAAATTCTATCTAAAAATCTAGCTAGTGAGGTTGCATAGTACCAAACAGCTAAGTTGAAAGGCTGACCTACATCTTTTTACATGTATGCCTACATTATGGACTCGGTTTGTTACATGACTCCATTTACTTTGATGAGATGGAGCTGGAACCCAGCCTGTGAGGAGCCCATTCATGTTTATCATTCTAAGCTATTGGAGGAAAATGCTAAAGATGTCTTTTATGAAATTTTCCACTATGTCGTGATACCTCTGCACCAAATTTTGTATGGCTATGCACCCCCTCGTATTTCAGATAAAATCATGGGAAATCACAGGGCAATCACAGATTGGTTTATTGAAGAGGGTTTTCCTATGTCAGGGTTTCCGAGTGCTCGATTCATCCTCACACACTTTCGAAGTTCCTTCCCGACAGACTAATGTGTAGGGAGGTGTCCTACCAAATAGTAACTAGTGGCATTGGCACATAATTGAAAGTGGTTCAGAAGAAGCTCTAGTCAGTTTTTCTTGTACAGATTGGGAAGTATTCATTACTTAACTTGGGTCATGCCAAGGTAGAATATGTAGCACTGGATGACATCAAATTAGTATACCTTGAACTCAAAAAACATGACCCGTATCAAATTGTAGGAAATCACCTTACTCACTACAACATGAAAATGTACAAACATGAGGTTTCTCCCTGTGATGACATGTTCAATGGAGCCAGGACCTATGAAGAATTATTAGGCAGAGTTATGGAATTATCACCCAAACTACAGACCATCTTTCTGACTTTCCAGAAGCATCGACGAAGCGGTTTGCCAAAGATATTACAAGAAGAATCAACAACCCCTCCTCCGGCTCAAGGAAATACTCCCCCGGATTTCGGATCAGAGGCTCATGATAAAGAGACTGCAGAAGAAAATCCAAAGAAGACTGAAGTGTCTTCACAAAAGGCAAAAGCTTCACAATCAAATAATCCAGGGTCTGAAACAAGCTCTAAATCCAAGACTCCTTCAAAGTCGAGTGAAACGATTCCACCTTCATCGTCGACTATTCCTATTGATATCCCCAAAACAGCAAGAGAAACTCAATCTTCATAATTGGGCAGCTCTATTGCATCATCAACTCTTATACAGTCAACCTTTGGGATCCCCCATATGCAAGTCATATATGCAAGTGACCTTACTCCTATCTTTAGAGAAGAGATACCCCCCTCTGACTATTTTTTCAGTAAGAAGAGGAAGGTAGTACTAAAGAAAGAAATGCATCTGAGAGAAGGAAAAATGGTGAAGAAACACAGAGTGCTCGTATATGGAAAAAAAATAGAAGAGGAAGACTTCTCTATAGAAGTAGTAGACTCTATGGGAGCTTTGGCAACTGCCAATTTATTTTCAGTTGACTCTCTGAAAACAAGGCTGGAGCAAAAAAATCAAATGATATCTCAATTGCAGGACCAAATAAGGCACACCAAAAATAATAGTTGAGAGGAGGTAAACCAAAGAGTTTAAAATGCCAGGATTGTTGACAAACAAGAAATGCAATTGTTGAAATCTAGTTTAGATGAAGCAAACAAGCATATGCAAATGAGTCAAGTACATGTTATTCGGTAGGAGGAATTAGTGAGAAAGCTACAGGTTGAGTTGATGTCTATTGAAGGACAAGTTGTGAATATAAAATCATTTCAAGCCCAAGCACTAGAGGTGCATGAGAAACTTCAAGAAAAATAACAAAACATGCTTTCTAAGATAGAAACCACTCAAAACTATTTCCTAGAAATAAGCCACTCAGTGGATAACATTGCTTTCAAGGAGAAAGAGGCTACAGTAGCTCGCGCTTCTTTCGAAAAGGCAATAGTGTTTTCGGCTAGAGAGGAAGTACAAGAAATCCCGAAGCTAACTGTACAAGAACAGGTCAGGGGAGATATCATATTAAAAACATGGGAGACCAAAATTGCCAAAAGAAGGAAAATGGAAAGAGAAGTTAAGAAAGAGTGTGAATAGGTGTTTGATCAGCTAGATACAAAAACACTGGGCATTGGGGAAGGTGATTGTACCGGGATATTAGGACAAATCAATGTTGTGAGGCATCAAATGCATATCAAGGAGAGCTGGAATGAAGCCCAGCTCGAGATATCACAATTGAAGCATCTTAACATCACCCAAATGGACAAGTGACTAATAAATCCAAATATACAGTTGCAGTCGACAAAGTTTGAAAAGGTAAATATTGAAGTTAGGCTACCCCAAATTCAAAGAAATTTGTATGTGTTTGAAGCAAAGGATACCATAGAACCTTCCAGAATTTTGGCATAGTTTCTTGGCAGGTGTGTCGAGTGTGATGGGCCGAGTGAAGGAAGCACATCAAATAAATGATGAAATAATGCATGTTTTCTCGTTTTTGTCCAAATGTGAGAAAAGAAACAGTGACCGAGCAAAACAGTTCAAATTTTATATTTTGTAAACGTTAGCATGGAGGAGATTAGGAGACTACCAACCATCTAGGGTTGATAACTTTCTTTTATAAATACAATCTTGAAAGTGATACCAAGGGATTGTTTTTGGTCGATTGTAGCAGAGAGGTTCTTCATTTTTTCTAAAATTAATACAAATGCAAGTCGTAGATTCGAGACCCCGTCAAGTTTGAGTTATGTGTTCCTCTGTTATTTCATATTTAACTTCATTTCTTATGTATCTTTGATGAATGCATAATTGCAATTTAGTACAACTTCTACTGTGGTGATTGAATTTTTTAGTGATCTAATTGTTTACAATTTGTCCTCTGTATTAGGCTATCAACACTTACAAGACCTGTGAATGAATTAGATTTTTATATCTGATGCTTCATTAAAATTTGTTCCTTATCTATTTTCTTCTTCTGTCATAATGTGAGATTCTTCCTCATTTGAAGCCTCACATTGATCCACAACTTTTGTTTTCTTCCATTCCATGCATGGTTTTCATTTTAACTCAGATATGGGAAATGACCTTTGATGTTGCTACACTATAAATTCAAAATTTGAGAATTTTTATTATATAATCTAAAAATTAAGCAGCAACTTAAAAAACAACCAATCCTTAAGAATTTCCTCCTACATGACTATACCAGTTACGAGACAGCCCAATATTGAACTCGGTCTTACAGATCAGACCAGTATCACCTTAAGTCGTTTCAACACTATCTTAAAAACTTCCACCACCCAGGTTGAACTTGAATGTTCATGGGAGGCCATTGAGTAGAACATCAGTGTCTAGGAACAATTGGAAGCTAGACAAAGACAACTCAGGAATCAACCATAGTTCCTTTTCCTTTTAAAGAGTTGTTTTCCTCTTCTTTTATCATATACCCTCTTTTCGGATGCCTAGAATTTATACTCCCAAGCCTTGAGTATAAACTTTGGAACAACATCGTTTTGGCACTGTTGCCAAGGAACGGAGATATTAAATTATTTTCCATGGGAAAACAACATTTATAAGTTTCCCTATTTGATAGTGAACAAAGAGTGAACACCTTTTAAAGGCTCAGTTATTATTCACTTGGATACTCCACATTTAAGTAAGATAGAATCCAGTCGAAGGAACACCAGACAAAACCCAGATGCTAAGCAAACCAAGCCTGTTTTTAATCCTGAAAAAATACTAAAAACAATAGGTTTCATTAAGAAAACTACTACGTCCTACCAGCCTAAATACAAACAACCTAAAGCTAAGATTCCACTTGAAACGTTAACTTCGCAAGAATTTACCACCCAAACCCTTTCTGGAGAAATGTTGGCTAAGGCAGTTGAAGCCAAGACCACAAACCCAAATTTAGTGTTCCCAGAAATTAAATCTGAATCTCATCCAACAACTTCTTGCGTAAGCGAAGGTGAGAAGCCCTCAGTAAAAATCACATTGATTGATATCCCACCAACCCTTCAGTTAGGTTTCCCGACCTCACAAAGTCTCGAAAAGCATACCATATACTTAGATTCCACGCCTGTGGGTTCTCCCATTTACATTTCTTGCAAGTCGGAGGAACCGAGTCCTCGTATCTCGTTCCCCCCTCTTTCAGTTTTTTTGTCTCCTGAAGAAGCTAAGGGATTGTTATACGTCTTCCAAAAACCTCTTTATAATCTACCAGTTAACTCCCCTAGGATATCTATGGATGCTACACGAGGAGGAGGGGGTGGCCAAGGGAAACCCCCACCTCCTGGGATTTTCTCCAAAGTAGCTGCTAGATATGCCCCTTTGGTTCTCCCAATACCCCTTCATGATTTACCCAAGAACTATAAGAAAAACCTGCCTAAGTTTATTGGGGAAGGAGACCTAACTATAGTTGAACATATCAACTTATTTGACTAATTCTCAAATATCCTCGATCTCGAACACGAAGACGTGTATTCACGATTATTTGTACAAACTTTCGAAGCACAGGTGAGAACTTATTTTCGATGTTTTCCCATAGGTTTGATATTATCTTATGACGTGTTAGAAAACTCTTTTCTCAGACAATGGGGGGAAAGAAAGGACCACTTATACTATTTAACTAAGTTTGGGGCATTAAGGAAGAATTTTTTTGAAATGGTTATTGAATTTATCCAGAGATTTAATAAATTCTATAACAAGATCCAAATCAAAGTTAAACCTTCTCCACCCACAGCAAAGGTAACCTTTGGAAGAGATTTTGATCACAATTTTGCACTATTATTGAGAAAAAGGAGAGTAGTTGACCTTACTCTAATGCAAGACGATGTCGTAGAGATTGAGTCAAATATGATGGCCTCTGGGAAATTAAAAACAAAAGTGAAAATAGGAAACAAAGAGATTAAACCTATTAGGGAACAAGCAGGACCCTCAGGATCTGGGAGATCTTTTGATGATAAAAAGGATGATATGGCTAGGATAATAAAAGAGCTATCAAATAAAATTTCAAGGATGGAGCTAGATAAATATAAAGAAAATCAATTCGTTAGGAGAGATTTCAGAAGAAACCCTAATCCTCAGATACAACAAAGACAAATTAAAAATGAAGACCAAAAAGTTCAAACCTCTTTAAAAAAAATAAAAATTATAGCAGGGAATGACATACAAGAATTTGAGGATCTAGAAGGAGATATGAACAATTTGGGTGACGATTGTCTACAACCCCATTTGAATAAGGAAAACTATGAGAGGTATATGGACACTTAAAAATGGTCTAATAAGGATAGCAACATAAATAATACGGATGATCTTTCCTATCAAGGAATATCCGATACTATAATGGTCGATCTCCAACATAAGTACAGTCTAAGGCCTAAAAATAAAAACATGGTAGCTAATCAACCAAAGAAAATCATGCCAACAGGCGAAATATACGATCCCGATCCAAAGGACGTTGAGATACAAAACTCCCAAATAAAAGGAGTAGATCCACAAAATTCCAAAACAAAGGCAGCTGAGACCCGAGCTGGGAAAACCAGGACAGCTGAAACACATACATCGTAAGTAAAAATTACTGAAAACAGAGCAATGAAAATGAATAGGCCAGAAAGGAAGGAGACCGAAGTGCCAGTCAGAGAAACTGAAAAAACCATAGTGGCTTTCAGTCTAGAAAATGATATTAACAAAATTAAAATACTGATACCTCTAGTTTAACTAGCCAAGAATCCCGTTTACCGAAAATAAATTACCAAAATGATGAATTTTTCAGATATGGGAAGTCAAGATGACGTTATAAATTTGGAAGATGATAAGCCCAATATAATTTTTGGTCTGCATTATGAGGGGTCCAGAGATATCATTGCTCCTTTATTCATTACACTAAATGTGCACGATCAACTGCTTCATAACTGCAAACTGGATTCTGGAACCTTGCATAACGTGACGCCCAAGGCCATTATGGATAGACTGGGCCTTGAAATTACTAGGCCATACAGAGACCTCTATTAGTTTGATTTGAGAAAGGTTTAATGCGTAGACATGATCAAAGACTTGGTAGTAAATCTTGCACAGATCCCAGTAAAAAATATTATGATGGATGTGGTTATTCCTGACATACCTCTGAAGTATGGTATGCTATTATCTAGGTCTTGGGGTTCTAAGCTCAGAGGATCCCTTCATCTAGACATGAGATACACCATGATTCCCATTTTCAGAGGACAGTTCACCCGATTATATCAGGAAACACGGTTGGCATACACGGCAAGTGATCCACATAGTCCTAACAATTACCCTGTTTATATCGCTGATCAAGATTTTGGAAATTGTATTTTATCAATTGATGATGATATATATGAATGTGATGAGGATTTCACAGAAAAAAAAATAAACAGAAAGGGTAAAATAAAGTGTATATAGTACCGGAACCTGGAAAATGTATTTCGATGGTGCTTTGTCATGTGAAGGAGAAGGTGCAGGAGTACTTTTCATAGCACCTGGAGATGGGTTTATCAATCCTTTCTCTTACATGCTACAGTGAGACATAGAATACACAAATAATGTGTGCGAGTACGAGGCCCTAGTTTTGGGATTAGAAGCCGCTAGAAAATTAAACATAAAAAACTTGGAAGTCTATGGAGATGCGTAATTAATTGTAAAGCAAGTAAATCGGTAGTATCAAGCCAAGCACCCGATATTGAGATCTTATAGAAACTACGTCTAGGATTTAATGGAAATTTGTTTCTCATCAGTCAATGTCCATTGCATTCCCCGTACAAAAAATACGCAAGTTGATTCGTTAGCCAAAGAAGCCTCAACTTTTGCACCCCCTGCAGATTTAAAACTTAAGTATCACATAGAGATGAGGCACAAACCTTCCATACGAAACAATATACAACACTGGCAGGTATTCTAAGATGATGAATAGATCATAAAGTTCCTCTAAATGGTGGAAGACTTCGTCGAAACACACTTTGACCAAGAAAACCAAAATGACCATACTTGGATTATGCAAGAGGGGGAAGATCCTCAAGAGTTCCAAGACAACATCATGAATCATCACTTGTTGTTACTAAAAAATAACCAAATCCATAAAGGTCTAATTCCCTTAGAAAGATTATTTGACCATAATGATATACCATTGAAATCTACATTGCAGCCTCAACCGGAGGAAGTTGAAGATTGCGATATAGGCACCAAGGAAGAGCCTAGAATAGTAAAAATATCAAAATATCTTCCTCCCGAGATGAAAGGTAGATATGCAGATTTACTCGAGCAGTATAAAGACACATTTTCTTGGTCTTATGATGAGTTGAGAACTTATGATACCAAGGTGATCGAACACAATATTCCATTAAAGCCAGGCATTAAGCCTTTCAGACAAAATCTCGGGAAAATTGATGCAGGAGAATCGTAAGAAGCCAGCCAAGCAAGCATAAAGGCGGAAGACAGCTAGAAAAGTGCAGCACACATTTTGAACATTTTGAAATGTTTTTGAAAAATTAATGAGCAGATATTAATGTACTAGTTAAAGGAAGCATACTTGCATATTGTAAACAGATCTTGAGCGATTTTCTCTCATATGTCGGATGTAATAGACATTAAGTATGTTTAATGAAAGTAGGTACATTTGAATTAAGAGATTAGATAGTTTTAGAAGCGTAGGAGGGAAAATATATATAGACACCCTCACCCTTGTATCATTGTATTCATTGTAACATTATCATCATTGAGAGCTGTAGCAGAGAGATGTAGAGAAGAACCCATGTACAGGAGCACTTGAATTAATATATGAAGCTTTGACTCAAATTTCATGGTGTTATGATGCTTACTGTTTGCATTTGTTGAATGGTATATTTTCTGTTGTTTTATTCTCTCTGTTTATGCATTTGTTTCAATGCTGGGTTAAATGTGTATGATTTCATGTTGAATGTATGAAGTATGAGAGAGGAGAAGAATGAGTTTCAATTGTTTCTCATCCTAAGAGTTCTTGCAAGGAGTGCAGTGGAAGTCTGCAAGGTGTGCATTGACGGAAATCTGAGTTTTATCTCAGAAAGCTCAGGAGAGATATCGTTGTTCTCATTTCCCACAGAAGTGAAAGTGAGGCACAAAGTTGTGCAAGGTGTGCATAGGCTAGTTGAAGCCTTAGAACTTATCAATTAAGGTGAAGGTGGAAGGATTGTTGTTGCAAAGAGTGCACAGAGTCGGGGACCTAAATAACCAGAGGTTATTTGAAAGATTGTCGCAAGGAGTGCGAGCAGGATCTCTCTTGGAGAATTAAGTTCACAAGTGAAATCTCAGGAGGGTTAGTGACTTGAAGAGTTCAAGGAAGATAGAAATTGAACTACGTCAAAGGGAGACAGGGATTGAAGCTATCACATAGAAGCTAAGTTCAGGAGGGAGAACACTTAGTCGTTGGGTAGAAGCCTTTGAAGTGTGAATCAGGCGGTCAAAATTCTCCGTGGAGAGTTTGTGAACTCACAAGGACCGTAGGATCCAATGGAGCCATATGGATGGTGAGAAGCCTTTGTGAAGGAAGTGCGAAGTTGCGAGTGTCATTAGATTTGGCAGAGTTGTAAGGTGATTAGAGGTTGGTGAAACCCATCACCTTAGGATCCAGGATCAACGTGAGTCGTTGATCGTGCTTCGCGTATGTCATTGGATCATATCGCGAACTCGGGGTTCATAAGTTTGGAGGCCAAACCAAATTTCCTGGTTTGCGCAAAGTTTTGAGTTGCGAGGAATAGAGAAGGAAATCTAGACCATTGGATCCGAAGCACGAGAGAACCGTTGGATCCAAATCTCCGCGTGGTATCGTGCACTTGGGGGTTTGGGGTTTGAGAGAGTTTCTTTTCAAATACAGAAGTCGTGAAGTGTCGAGCATCGAGGGCTCGTGCAAACACGTGGAACATCCGGTTGGTGGGGACTGCGTGGTTGACAGGTGGCATAGTAAAATCACCTAGAGGAAAAGGGAAGCGAGTGACAGGTGCTGGACACACGTCACCTAGGAAGGAGTCAACTATTGTTGACTTATCGTGTCTTAGGGATTCACGAAGGAGGAGCACAAGGGCTTAATGCTCCAACTTGCGAAGTTGTGAGTCGCAAGGAGTGATAGAATTAGGCCCTAGCCAGCGATCATTGGTAGAGGCACTAGAAAGGAGGAACCATACCCATATCGGCACCTTGGGTATCGAAGGTTTGGAAAAGAGGAGTCAGGGATCTTCGACTCACGAACTCACGAGTTGCAATTTGTGAAAAGCATTTGCGCTAAGGCCCGGGTTGCAGTCATGAGGAGGCGAAGACTCACATCTGGTGCATGTGGTGCAGGTGGAGTTTTTGTGAAGGACCTATGGATCGGATTCGTTGAAGGTTTTAGCAGGGAACTGAGGGAGTCGCTTCGACTCGTGGAGAAATTGGAATGATCCTGTGCGGATCTCAGCCCGAGGGCAAGGGGGTATGCGTCAGTTGTGGTATCAGAGATGCAGAACAATTTATTTTCTTTCTGTAGCGGAGAAAAGTGGAACATTTTACAGTCATGCTGCCAAGAAGAAGAGACAGGCCAATGCCAATGCCTGATCCAACAAGAGAAAGAGAAATGCGCGATTTACGTGTCAGGCTTGATCCCATGGAGACAACACAGAGTCACATAGTTGATGCTGGAGATATCAGTGAAGCTGAAAGAGAAAATGAAGCTACAAATGAAGGAGAAGAAGTTGCATTCGAAGATGTTACATATGAACACCTATTCAGGGTTGTTGCAAGGATAGGTGCCAGAGAAAAAGTGGACATTCCAGTGTACGAAGGCAACTTGGATGTTAAATAACTTCTAGACTACATTAGAGATCTAGACAAATACTTCGACTATGAGGATGTCGAAGAAGACAAGAAAGTCAAACATGTCGTTACTAGACTTAAAGGGCATGCAACACTGTGGTGGGATGAACTGTAGGCTAACAGACATTGCAAGGGCAAGCATAAAATCAAAAGATGAGATAGAATGGTTGCAATGATGAAAGCCAAATTTATACCCAGGGATTATCAAATCACTCTGTTTCGGAGGATGCAGAATTTGAGACAGAAGCTAATGTCAGTGAAAGAATACACTGAAGAATTCTACAGGATAAACATTAGAGAAGGTCATCGAGAAAGAGATGATGAAAAAGTTGTCAGGTACATGAATGGTTTGCGATATGACATTCAAAATGAGATGAGCATGATGAACATTCAAAATGTGGAAGATGCTTATTAGATGGATCTAAAATCTGAAGAGAAGTTGAGCCGGAAGCAAGGTCAAAGAGGCCAAGGTAGAAGTCAAACTAGAGGCAAAACAATTGCCCAAGATAGAACTCAAAAACCTAAAGAAGAGGGGAATAAACCTCAAACTCAACCTGAGAGAGGAGGAATCTCACAAGGAGGGAAGTATGCTGATAGAAATACTTTTCCTCGATCCAGAGGAAGAGGAAGAGGTAGAGGAGGTGAAGTGAAATTCTTTGTCTGTGGAAAAATCGGACATAAATCCTATGAGTTTTGAGATAAAAATAAATATGGTGGTGAAACTCACATTGTCGAAGCTCAAGGATGGAATATTGAGGTAGAGGACATTGAGGGAGGAAGATCCTTAATGATGAGGAAAGTTCTCTTAAAGCTGGAGAAGGAGGCAGAGAACCCAGCCCAAAGAAACAGTTTGTTTCGGACTGCTTGCAAAACTAAAGACAGGGTATGCAAAGTCATAGTGGACAGCGGTAGCACAGATAATCTCATATCTATAGAGATGGTAGAAAAGATGGAGCTAGATACTGTTGTACACCCAAGCCCATAAAGAGTTTCATGGCTACAAAAAGGACATCAGGTAAATGTCACTAAACAGTGTTTAGTTGAATTTAAAATAGGAGGATATAAAGATGAAATATTATGTGATGTCATTCCCATGGATGTTTGTCATCTATTGTTGGGTAGACCATGGAAATATGATAGAAACATAGTTCATGATGGGATAAAGAACACATACACCCTGGAGAAAAATGGTAGGACTCACATGTTGTTGTTGATTAAGAACTAAGAAGTGAAAACAGAGGTGAGAAACACTGTACTTCTCATGAGTGGGAAGGAACTTCTTAATGAGGTTAAGAATAAGGAAGACACATAATTTATTGTGGTCAGGAAACCCAAAATTGTTTTGACCAGTATGAGGATAGAGGATTTACCAGAAGAAATCCAGGAGTTGTTGGAAGAGTTTGCTGATATAGTAGTGGACGAACTACCTTGTTTGTTTCCACCTATCAGGAGTATAAGCCATCATATGGATCTTATACCTGGAGCCAATTTACTGAACAAAGAAGCGTACATATTGATGCTGCAACAAAATGAAGAAGTCAAGAGATAGGTCAAGGACTTGATGGACAAGGGATTGATTCAGGAGAGCTTGATTCCATGCATTGTTCTGACAGTGCTCAGCCCAAAGAAAGATGGAGGCTAGAGAATGTGTACAGACTCAAGAGCAATCGATAAGATTACCATCAGATACAGATTTCCATTGCCATGGATGGATGAATTGATGGATTGCTTGAGTGGGGAAAAGTTTTTTTCAAAGATTGATTTGAAAAGTGGATATCATCAAATTAGAATGAGAGAAGGTGATGAATGGAAAACAACATTCAAGACAAATGAAGGGTTGTATGAATGGCTTGTTATGCCATTTGGCTTAACGAATGCACCCAATACTTTCATGAGATTGATGAACAAAGTCCTAAAGGATTTCATTGGGAAGTTTGTCATTGTATATCTTGATGATATATTAATTTTCAGCAGGACAGAAGAAGAGCACTTAAAGCATTTAGCTACAGTGATGAGGAGATTACAACAAGAGAAATTGTTGATCAATGTGAAGAATTCATCATTTATGAGAACATAACTCATTTATTTGGGTTTTGTTATCTCTGCAAATGAGTTGAAATTGGGTCTAGAAAAGGTAAATGCAATTAAGAATTGGCCATCGTCGAAAAATGTGTTTGAAGTTCGAAGCTTCCATGGTTTGGCTAGCTTCTACAATAAATTCGTCCGAAATTTCAGTGGAATTAGCACACCAATGATGGATATAGTGAAGAAAAGACATAAATATTTTCACTGGATGGAGGAGGCAGAGAAGAGTTTCAATCTGTTGAAGAAGAAGATCACTGAGCAACCAATTCTGGTTTTGCCAGATTTCAGCAAGACATTTCAGATTTTCAATTGGAGCAGTCTTGAGCCAAGATGATAGGCCTGTCACATATTTAAGTGAGAAACTAAATGAAGCGATGATTAAGTACTCCACATATGATAAGGGATTCTATGTAGTCATACAAGCTCTAAAGAAATGGAGACATTATTTGGTTCCTAAGGAGTTTGTTTTGTACAGTGATAATCATGCTTTACAATTCGTGACTCAACAGGAGAAGTTGAACCTAAAACATGTTAAATGGGTTGAATTCATGCTGAATTTTACTTTTGTGATTAAGCATATTTCTGGAACTGCTAACAAAGTTGTTGATGATTTGAGCAGGAAATGTTTTCTTATGCAGGAATTCAGAGTCAAGACTTTGGGTTTTGATAACCTCAAAGAAATGTACAGGGATGAACCAGATTTTAAGGAGGCATATGAGGCATATGAGAATCCAGTTCTCAGGTATAGAAGCCAATGGACTGAATACATGATCCAGGATGGATTATTGTTCAGGGGAAATTAGTTATGTATTCCAAAATGCTCCATGAGGGAGAATTTGCTGAAGGAAAAACATAGTGGAGGATTGGCTGGACACTTCGGTCATGACAAGACATTCTCAAAGTTGAATGGCTCATATTTTTGGCTAGGGATGAGGACATATGTCAAGAAATTCGTGGATAGGTGTAGAATTTTCCAACACACGAAAGGAAAAAGGAAGAACGTAGGATTATACCAACCATTACCCATACCTGAAAGGCCATGGGACACAGTGAGCATGGATTTCATATTGGAACTACCAAGGACACAAAGAGGATGTGATTCAATCTTTGTCATAGTCGACATATTTTCAAAAATGGCACATTTCATACCATGCCAGAAAACCAGTGATGCCACTCATATTGCGAACCTGTTTTTCAAGGAAGTCGTCAAACTTCACGGCTTACCAAGGAGTATCATTTTTTATAGAGATACCAAGTCCATAGGGAATTTATGGAGGACCTTATGGAAGAAGTTGGGGACAAGTTTGTCTTTTAGCTCAGCGTATCATCCTCATATGGATGGACAGACAGAGGTCATAAATAGGAGCTTGGGAGATTTGCTGAGAAGCTTAGTGACTGAACACCACAGTTAGTGGGATCACATTCTGCCACAGGTGGATATCGCTTATAATGATTCACACAATAGAAGAACAGGGAAGAGTACATTCCATATTGTATATGGAATGCAACCAATGGGAGTTTTTGAATTGAAAGATTAGGAACAAAATGAATTCAAGAGTGCTAGTGAAGAGGACTTTGCAGAAAGAATGAAGGAGTTGCATAGCCAAATTAAGGAGTGATTGTAGAGTACAAGTCAAGAATATAAGTGGAGAGAAGATCAACATAGGCGAGAACTTCAATTTGAAGTTGGTGATCTGATTCTTGTGCACCTGAGGAAGGAGAGGATCCCAAGGGGAATGTATAACAAACTGAAGATGAAAAATATTGGACTGTGCAAGGTCATAAGGAAATTTGGGGAAAACACATATGAGATTGAATTACCCGATGGGGTCGGAATCTCACCGATATTCAATGTTGTGTATTTGTACCCTTACAAAGCTGAAGAAGCAGGAACAGAAAATGAACAGAAAGAGATTCAGTGGAAAAAACAAATGCATGTAGCTGAAAAGCCACAGATCGAAAGAATAATTGACAATAGGATTAGCAAAAATACTAGGAGGAAAGAATATTTTGAATACTCGGTCAAATGGAAAGGACATCCAGTTGAAGATGCTAGTTGGGAAGATGACGCAAAAATTCATAAGCATGGATATACCATGCAAGATCTCATGAACAGGAGTTCATGAAAATTTTAAAGTGAGGAAGTATGATGCAGGAGCATCGTAATTAGCCAGCCAAGAAAGCATAAAGGCGGAAGACAACTGGAAAAGTGTAGCACACATTTTGCACATTTTGAAATGTTTTTGAAAAATTAATGAGCATATATTAATGTAATAGTTAAAGGAATCATACTTGCATATTGTAAACAGATCTTGAGCGATTTTCTCTCATCTACCAGATGTAATAGACATTAAGTCTATTTAATGAAAGTAGGTATATTTGAATTAAGATATTAGATAGTTTTAGAAATGTAGGAGGGAAAATGGATATAGACACCCTCACCCTTGTATCATTATATTCATTGTAACATTATCATCATTGAGAGCTATAGCAGAGAGTTGTAGAACAGAACCCATGTACAGGAGCACTTGAGTTAATATATGAAGTTTTGACTCAAATTTCATGGTGTTATGATGCTTACTGTTTGCATTTGTTGAATGGTATGTTTACAGTTGTTTTATTCTCTCTGTTTATGCATTTGTTTCAATGATGGGTTAAATTTGTATGATTTCATGTTGAATGTATGAAGTCTGAGAGAGGAGAAGAATAAGTTTCAATTGTTTCTCATCCTGAGAGTTCTTGCAAGGAGTGCAGTGGAAGTCCACAAGGTATGCGTTGATGAAAATATGAGTTTTATCTCAAAAAGCTTAGGAGAGATATCATTGTTCTCATTTCCCACAGAACTACAGGTGAGGCACAAAGTCGTGCAAGGTGTGTGCAGGCTAGATGAAGCCTTAGAATCTATCAACTAAGGTGAAGGTGGAAGGACTACTATTCCAAAGAGTGCACAGAGCTGAGGACTCAAATAACCAGAGGTTATTTGAAAGATTTCCGCAAGGAGTGCGACCAGGATCTCTCTTGGAGACTTAAGTTCACAAGTGAAAGCTCAGGAGGGTTACTGCCTTGAAGAGTTCAAGGAAGATAGAAATCAAACTACTTCAAAGGGAAACAGGAATTGAAGCCGTCACATAGAAGTTAAGTTCAGGAGGGAGAACACTTAGTCATTGAGAATAAGCCTGAAGCATGAATCGGGCAGTCAAAATTCTCCGTGGAGAGTTTGCAAAGTCGCAAGGACCGTAGGATACAATGGATCTGTATGGACGGTGAGAAGCCTTCGTGAAGGAAGTGAGAAGTTGCGAGAGTCATTGGATTTGGCAGAGTTGCAAGGTGATTAGAGGCTGGTGAAACCCATCACCTTAGGATCCAGGATCAACGTGAGCCATTGATCGTGCTTCGCGTACGTTGTTGGATCATATCATGAACTCGGGGTTCGTAAGTTTGGAGGCTAGACCAAATTTCTTGGTTTGCGTGAAGTTTCACGTTGCGAGGAATAGAGAAGGAGATCCAGACCATTGGATCCAAGGCTAGGCCCTAGCCAGTGGTATTGATGTCAATGAAGACGATAAAGAAAAAACAGCCTTCACCACCCCTTGGGGTACATTTATGTATGATAAAATTCCTTTTGGTTTAATGAATGCAGGTGCTACCCTCCAACGGGCTATGGATATCACCTTCGTCGGTGAAAGAGATAAATTTGTGGTTATTTATCTTGATGATCTGACCGTTTTTTCTAAATCTGATGAAGATCATCTGATACATCTCAAGCAAACGCTTGAGAAATGTCACAAATTCGATTTATCTTTAAATCCCAAGAAGTCTCACTTCGCAATGAAAGAAGGTAAACTCTTGGACCATATTGTATCTTGGGATGGAATTAAAATCGATCCTAAAAGGGTCGAAGCTATTGAGACTATAAATATTCCTAGGAATGTAAAAGAAATCTAGTCATTTTTAGGGAAAATAATTTTTTTGAGGAGATTTATCCCGAACTTTGCTGAAATTGTGAAATTGATTATAGATATGCTCAAGAAGAACAACGAAGTTAAATGGACAGTCGAAGATAAAGCATCATTTTCACACATCAAGAAAATTATAGGTGAAGCACCTGTACTGGAAAGCCCTGATTATCTCAAGGAATTTTTGATCTTCTCGTTTTCATCCGAACACACCATCGCAACAGTAATCCTACAAAAAAATGATTAAGGTTTCGATCAACCAATAGAATTCTTCAGTAAAAGCCTCAGAGACGCAAAATTTAAATATGACATAATGGAAAAGAGAGCATATGCTATGGTGAAGGCACTAAAGGATTTCAGAACCTACATGTTACACTCCAAGATAATTGCATATGTACCCACTAGTTCCGTTAAGGATATATTGGTCCAACCTGATAGCGACGGGAAGAGGGGTCGATGGCTTGCTAAGATTCAAGAATTCGATTTATAAGTGAAAATGAAAAAGCTTGTAAAAGGACAAGGTTTGGCTAAGCTAATAGCCAAATCAAATTTCAGAGTGCTTAGTATAAATAATCTGCAATATTATGAAGGATGTATGGATATGGACGAACTCGACAACCAAATAGCTACAACTAGTATAGAAAAGAAAATTACAACTTTGGTGTGGTACAACGATATAGTATCATATCTTCTGAATTTGAAATGCCCGAGTGATATGGCTACATCCAAAGATAGAAGATTGAAAATGCATGCGGTGAAGTACTATATTTCAGAAAGACAATTGTATTGGAAAGACCCTCTGGGTTTTCTACTGGTTTTCCTAGTCGAATCGGAGACCAAAAAAGTCATAAATGAATTGCACAAAGGGTTGTGTGGAGGACATCATTCATGGAGAGAAACTTCTTACAAAATCCTAAGAGCGAGATATTATTGGCCTAAATTATTCGCAAATATAAATGCCAAATTCAGGGCTTGTGATTCATGCCAATTATTTGCAGGCAAGAAGAAACTCCTAGCACTACCTCTGGTTCTGGTTAAAACAGAAGCTTCGTTCCAACAATGGGGGTTAGATTTTATAGGTGAGATTAATCTACATTCTAGCATGCAACACACATGGGTCCTGACCGCTACATATTATTTAACCAAATGGGTAGAATCTATTCCAACTAGAAAAGCCACAGATTCAATGGTGATAGACATCTTGAAAGAAAACATATTATCTAGATTTGGTTGTCCCCAAAAGATAGTTATAGATAATGCCCAAGAATTCAAATCTATGGCCATGATTAGATTTTTCCAAAAGTACAATATTATATTAGGTCACTCCATCGCATACTACCCCCAGGGCAATGGGCTAGCAGAATTGTCAAATAAAATCTTAATTACCATAACTAAAAAGGTGTTGAACGAAAATAAAAAATCATGGCATGTGCATTTTAAATACACCTTGTGGGCAAATCGGATAGGCACCAAGAAATCAATTGGAATTTCTCCATTCCAAATGGTATACGGGACTGACATGGTATTACCCATAAACCTGGATCTACCTGTAATGAATCTTTGGCAAGATGAAAAGGAAGAACCAAAGAAAGTCACAAGAAGAATAGATCAACTGATTGAAGTTCAGCAGAATAGGGCCGAGGTTGATGAAAAGATGCAGAAATATCAAGACAATATGAAAGCATTGTTCGATCATAAGGCTAAATATAGGGAATTCGTCCCTGGTGATTTGGTTTTAAAATGGGATGTTAGGAGGGAAGACTCGGTAAAACATGGAAAATTTGATCATATCTGGTATGGACCATTCAAAGTCACATCTTTTGAAGGAAATAAATCTTTTATGTTAGAAAATTTGGACGATAAAATCCTCAATGCCCCTATAAACAGACGTTATTAGAAGCACTACATGCAATAAAAAATTCCCAAATTTCCACTGTATATACCGGTTTGTGTTTTCTGTTTTTACAGTTTTTCAGTAAGTTTTACTTTTGTCATAAATAAAGCAGGTTAGTGATCTCCTAGGAATAGAGATATGAAATGTTCAACACACTAAATCCCACAAATCTTAAAACCTTGATGCTCTTCATGTTGTCTCCTTGCAGGATTCTGGTCTACACCCCAAACATCAAGAAGAAGAAAACAAGCGGTCATGTATCAGAAATACGGGGCATCCTGGAACAAGTGATAAATAAATGATTTATTTAGATGAGAGAAAAATAGAAAATCGAAGGTACGAATTGTGTAGACTTCCAAAGAATATCATCTACTGCAACAATGGTCTTATATGTATGAATTTTCTTGCTAGACGCATTATCTAAAAAATGACTGTTCAAAATGAATCACTAAGGAAAGACAAACAAGAACAGAAGAAATAAAGAAAATTTAATGAACTTTTTCAACAGTCAGGTTTGTGTTGTAATAACCATGAGTATGAAGTTCCAAACCTCTTTTTTCACCCTATCCAAATCTTGGGTTACTCTAGATACTTCCCCATGGCCTTCATAGAAAAGGAGGGGTCATACTTTGCCTCTGAAAGATGACAAATGAATCTTTAGAAAAAGGATAAGTCCTCATGGCTCTTTGGACTACTACTGAACAAAAGTATGTATAAGCTAGTCCTGACTCTCTTAGTTCTTTTAACAGGTTTCAAATTATGAAACTTGCTCAGAAGAAGATCCCTGGAAATAAAAAACCTTTAAATTTTCCTGCAGACTAATATGTCTTGAAGGTCAAAAGAAGACTTGTCCAGAGTAATCAAAGTGAGTTAATAGACCTCTGTTTCCAAAATTGTTTACAAATATCACCCCTAATATGCTTTATACAAATTGATTTCCCCCACTTCACGTATCTAACGAAAGTATAATACGGATGGTGAAAGGAAATTCACATTTGATTGCCCCCATCTAGTCCAAAAAAGAGATGATGAAAGGAAATTCATTAAATGATTTCCCTCATGTCAGCATTTAAATGTGAATCTACAGACTAAAGTGGTGAAAGGAAATTCAATGAAGGGGAGCAGATAACTTCACCGAGGTACTGAACAGGCTTGTTGGCAATGAATCAATGTCTAAGATATCTATAAGGCTGTTATACATGATTTTCATTGTACTGTGGTAACCAGTTTCCTTTTCAACCAGATCTACATCCCAAGTTCACGCAGGACTCCCCGTTTAAAAAAAAAACACCAAAATTAATTTGACTTGATGCAAGAAATATCAATAGAACCTGTTAGAATTCCTAAGGTTGTTTTGATTGTCTTAAACAGACTTGAAATCAGTTTCTATAAAGGAGAAGTCATAGGAGAAACTAAGGTTGATATCAACAAACGATTAAGTTTTGGAAGCTTTCAGAGATAAAGGCCAAACCTCTAATTCTATCTTTACCCGCTTTCTGAAAATGTTTCACAAGATTTAAGTGATGACTCCATTTACCCAATAAAGGCATGTGGTCTACTATTCTTATCATCCTACAGGGAGACAATATCCCTACATGGAGCCTATGTTGAAACAAAGTTTATTTTTTCTTCTCTAAATCCAAACCTCCTTTTTTTCCTGATTATGGAGTTGCACTTAGTTCAAAAAGAGGTCAAAAGGTCTTTCAAAACTTTTGGTTTTTGGATTTCAGCCGCTCACGAAGTATGTTTTTTAAAAACAAATCCTAAGTCCTGGTGCCAAAGTCCCAAAAAGCGATGATTTAAAAAAAATTTAACTGATCTTAAAAGTAATGATTAAAAATGTTAACGGCCTTCCAAGCCTTCCACATGTTCTTTTTCGGTAATCTCACCTCAAGAATATTTTAAAGTCCTAACGCGCTAATCACGAAATACCTTTTAATCATGATTAACTAAGTTTTAAACTTTTTAATGAATCGATAATCAACCGTAATTCGGGAAATCAGAGAGTCGACCTTGACTCTCCTTAAACCCCGAATCCCGAAGTCTCGAAGTTCTTAAAAGCTAATGCTATTTTTATTAATAATAAAGAAGGTTTAATGATAATAAATCCCATTGTAATTTCGTAATTTGGGATTTCTTTTGTTATACCTCTTGGGGACATGATGTTCGAAACTTCGAAACACAAAATCTTGAAAGAATTAAGCGCTTAAACACAGATTAACATAACTTTAAAGAGGGATTAATGATAATTAAATAGCTTTTTGCGTTTCTCTATTCAGGAGTTTTCAATGACATTCCTTTCGAAATCCCATTTTTGAATCGTCGATATGTGGTAGTCTCTATAACGGAATAATGAAGATATTTTGAGCATAGAGTGCATATCTCCAGGTGTACCATCTCCATTAAAGCATTTAATTCTTATCGTCTGCATCAGTATGATAAATTTAAGACAAGTTAAAGGTAAATAAAGGTCTATTATTTCGAATTTCATTCTTACTTTCAGACTAGGAGCGAGCTATATTCAAAAGGACTCACGCATTTCTTCTTTGCAACAAGTTTTCATTTAGCAAAGATGCCATGGAACCCATAAAAGTGCCTAAGAAGAGTGAAGAAGCAGATGGAAGCTCAAATCTGGATGGAGATGTGGTATCAGACACTACGCCACATGTTGTGGACACAATCAAATCTTGGAGGCATATTTTTTAGATCTTGGACTATTAGATTAGGAATTGCCCTGACGATTTCAGAAATGAAATGACTGAAAATAAACTCAGAGACATAGCAGAGTTTGAACTGCACAAAATAGCCACATGGATGATACTCATGCTATATAATGACATGGTATGTTGGGCTTTAGAGAAAACCAATGTTCCAACAAGGAACATTCAAAACAACCAAGGGGTCATCGTCGACTCATTCAGATCCGAGCACATCCAAGTAATGTAGAAATTGGCCCCTACTTCTAAATACGTTTATAATGTCGATTTCATAGAGAAATTTCAAACAAAGGAGTGCACGAAATTCTATCAAACATATCCAAATATAATCAAAGATTGGTGGGGAATTCCAACAAGATTTAGAGCCGATACCCATGGCATCTATGCCACATCTTAGTTAAATGAATATGTGGTTTATATAGCCCTAATACTATGTAGAATCTTCGGGAGGAAGAGCCCTACTCATTTTCCGATAGAATGGGTACCACTTATACACGAAGTAGCTGAGGGTTACAGTTTCAACTGGGGTAAAATTCTATCCAACAATCTAGCTAGTGAGCTTGCAGAGTACCAAACAACTAAGTCGAAAGGTCGACCTCCATATTTTTACATGTCTTCCTACATTATGGAAGTGCTTTGTTACATGAATCCATTCCCTTTGATGAACTGGAGCTGGAACCCAGCCTGTGAGGAGCCCATTCATGTTTATCATTCTAAGATATGGGAGGAAAATGATAAAGATGTCTTTTACGAAATCTGCCACTATGTAGTGATACCTCTACACCAAATTGTGTATGGCTATGCACCCCCTCGTATTTCAGAGAAAATCATGGGAAATATCAAGGCGGTCTCAGATTGGTTTATTGAAGAGGGTTTTCCCTATGTCAAGGTTTTCGGGTGCTCGATTCCTCCTCACACACTTTTGAAGTTCCTTCCTGATAGACTAGTGTGTAGGGAGGTGGCCTACCAAATAGTAATTGGTGGCATTGGCACATAATTTAAAGTGTCTCACAAGAAGTTATGACTGGTCTTTCATTTACAAATTGGGAAGTATTCATTACTTAACTTGGGTCATGCCAAGGTAGAAGTTGTAGCATTGGATGACATCAAATTAGTAGACCTTTAACTCAGAAAACATGACCCTTATCAAATTGTATGAAATCACCTTACTCATGGCAACATGAAATCATATGAACATGAGGTTTCTCCCTGCGATGACATGTTCAAAGGAGCCAGGACCTATGAAGAAGTATTTGGCAAAGTTCTGGCATTATCACTAGAACTACACACCATCTTTCTAACTTTCCAGAAGCATCGACGAACCGGTTTTCCAAAGATATCACAAGAAGAATCAACAACTCCTCCTCCGGCTCAAGGAAATACTCCCCTAGGTTTCGGATTAGAGGCTCATGATAAAGAGACTACAAAAGAAAATGCAAAGAAGACTGAAGCATATTCACAAAAGGTAGAAGATTCACAATCAAATAATCCACGTTCTGAAACAAGTTCTAAATCTGAGACTCCTTCAAAGTCGAGTCAAACGATTCCACCTTCATCGTCAACTATTCCTATTGATATCCCCAAAACAACAGGAGAAATTCAATCTTCAGAATTGGGCAGCCCTATTGCATCATTAACTCCTATACAATCAACCTTTGGGATCCCCCATCTACAAGTCATGTATGCAAGTGACCTTACTCCTATATTTAGAGAACAGATACCCCCCTCTGACTACTTTTTCAGTAAGAAGAGGAAGGTAGTATTAAAGAAGGAAATGCATCTGCAAGAAGGCACAATGGTGAAGAAACACAGAGTGCTCGTAGATGGGAAAAACCTATAAGAGGAAGACTTCTCCACATAAGTAGCAGGCTCTATGGGAGCTTTCACAATTGTCAATCTATTTTCAGTTGACTCTCTGAAAACAAGGATGAAGAAGAAAAATCAAATGATATCTCAGTTGCAGGACCAAATAAGGCACACATAAAATAATATTCGAGAGGAGGTAAACCAAAGAATTGAAAATGCTAGGACTATTGACAAATAGGAAATGAAATTGTTGAAATCTAGTTTAGATGAAGAAAACAAGTAGATGCAAATGAGTCAAGTACATGTTATTTGGAAGGAGGAATTAGTAAGAAAGCTACAGGCTGAGTTGAAGTCTATTGAAGGACAAGTTGTGAATATAAAATCATTTCAAGCCCAAGCACTATAGTTGCATGAGAAACATCAAGAAAAACAACAAAACATGCTTTCTAAGATAGAAACCGTTCAAAACTATTTCCTAGAAATAAGCCACTTGCTGGATAACAATGCTTTCAAGGAGAAAGAGGCTACAGTAGCTCGCGTTGCTTTCCAAAAGGTAGTATCATTTTTGTCTAGAGAGGAAGTACCAGCAATCCTGAAGATGAATGTAGAAGAATAGATAAGGGGAGATATCATATTAAAAACATGGGAGACCAATATTGCCGAAAGCAGGAAAATGGCAAGAGAAGTTAAGAAAGAGTGTGAAGAGGTGTTTAATCAGCTAGATACAAAAACACTGGGCATTGGGGAAGGTTATTGTCTTGGGATTTTAGGACAGATCAATGTTATGAGGCATCAACAACATATCAAGGAGAGATGGAATGAATCCCAGCTCGAGATCTCACAATTGAAGCAGCTTAACATCGCCCAAATGGATAAGTGGCTAATAAATCCAAATCTACAGTTGCAGTCAACAAAGTTTGAAAAGGTAAATATTGAAGACATGCTACCCCAAATTCAGAGAAATTTGTATGTGTTTGAAGAAAAGGATACAATAGAACCTTCCAGAATTTTGGCGCAGTTTCTTGGCAGGTGTGTCGAGTGTGTTGGGTTGAGCGAAGGAAGTGCTTCAAAGAAATGATGAAATAACACATGTATGCTCGTTTTTGTCCAACTGTTAGAAAAGAAAAAGTGACCAAGCAAAACGGTTCAAATTCTATATTCTGTAACCATTAGCACAGAGGAGATTAGGAGACTACCAACCATATAGGGTTGATAATTTTCTTATATAAATACAATTTTGAAAGTGATACCAAGGGATTTTGTTTGGCCGATTGTAGCAGAAAGGTTCTTCATTTTTTCCAAAATTAATACAAATGCAAATCAGAGATTCCAGACCCCATCAAGTTTGAATTATGTGTTCCTTTGTTATTTCATATTTAACTTCATTTCTTATGTATCTTTGATGAACGCGTAGCTGCAATTTAGTACAACTTCTACTGTGGTGATTGAATTTTTTAGTGATCTAATAATTTATAATTTTTCCTCTGTAATAGGCTATCAACACTTACAAGACCTGTGAATGACTTAGATTTTTATAACTGATACTTCATTAAAGTTTGTTCCTTGTCTATTTTCTTCTTATGTCATAATGTGAGATTCTTCCTCATTTGAAGCCTCACATTGTTCCATAGCTTTATGTTTTCTTCCATTCCACGCATGGTTTTTAGTTTAACTTAGATACAGGAAACAACCTTTGATGTTGCTACACTGTAAATTCAAAATCCAGGAATTTTTCTTATATAATCTAAAAAAGAAGCAACAACTTAAAAAACAACCTATCCTTAAGACTTTCCTCCTCCATGATTGTGCCAGTTACGAGACATCCCAATATTGAACCCGGTCTTACAGATCAAACTAGTATCGCCTTAAGTCTTTTCAACACTATCTTAAAAACTACCACCACCCGGGTTGAACTTGAATGTTCATGGGTGGCCATTGAGCAATACATCAGTGTCTAGGAACAATTGGGATCTAGACAAAGACAACTCAAGAATCAACCATAATTCCTTTTCCTTTTAAAGAGTTGTTTTCCTCTTCTTTAATCATAAACCCTCTTTTCGTATGCCTAGACTTTATACTCCCAAGACTTGTGTATAAGCTCTATAACAACACCCTCTTCCTTGGATTGCACCCATTGTTCAATGTGGATCTCCTTCCGCCACATTTTCCACAATTATTGGACACCTCAAAGATACCAAAACAATTGACACCAACAAAGCTAAATACCGACTACATGGAATAGGAATCTACTGATCATATCATGGACACACAGGTCAAGGGAAATTTCTAGCAGAGGATCCAACTTTATCAGGTTGTCAAAGAAGGGCAACTCCTAAACCAAGGCAAGTGTCTCACCCAAGGCCAAATTCAACAGAAAGTTCCTCATCTAATGGGGGAACTCAATGCAATGGAGACCATTGCTTCCTAAGGGGGGAGGATTGATCCAAGTGGATATCAGTGGCCACCCACCTACTCTAACTAGATCATCTTACCATTTTTTAAGTTTCACAATTTTTTCCTAGTTTTCGGACCCTGAACTTGCGGGGTTGTTTTGAAGCCCTAAACAATGTTTTTGGGGATCTCCATAATCAAATTGTAGATGGAGTCACATTTTGAAAACATGATGTGTATTCCTCGGATATACCTTTCCAAAATGCTATCGTGCACCTAAAACGGAGATCATATGCAAAAGACACAACCCTGGGAAGTTAATGTACCAGCTTACTCCAATGGGCCCCACATGAATTTTGGTGCTTCATCTCCTAGGGTTAGGTTTTTGGATGTCCAGGGTTTTGGAATTCATGTTTTATTTAAAAAATATTTTGGATCCTCATTTTAATCATCTTATTATGAATGAGCACAGTCATCACATCTCTTCTTAGAGATAAGACGCCACCATTCTAGCAAGCTTGTTTTCAGTCTACAATTTACAGTTTCAACATATTTCTTTATTGAATAGAAGTCAGTTTTATTGTATCTCTATGATTTTTCATTGTGTATTTGTGTTAATGATAATAAAAATAATTGGTTTTCATTTCCTTCTTCTCATAAAATCTGGATCATAAAAAGAAGATAAATTTCACAACTACATTTGTACCCAAAATACGACAACGAATTTGTCTGAAATTTGACAGTTACACATCTAAATTTTGACGGAATTTTTTTTGTTTAAGCGTCAGTGGTACATGGAATGTTATTCGACACATAATAGAAGCATTCAGTTATCCAACTTCCACATTTTTCGGATAATTATTCCCCATAGGGGTCGGATCTTTGTCTCCATAGGGGCGTCAGACCTATGGTCTGGACATCAGATGTAAACTTCATGGAGTCAGACCATCACGTCCCTTGATTTTTTGGATATCTGACTCCCTAGGGGTGTCAAAATTATGGCATTGTCATCGGATGCAAACTTCATGGAGTTGGACCATCTTGTCCCATGATCCATCAGATATCTGACTCCCTAGGGGCATCAGACCTATGGCATTTTCGTCGAATGCAAACTTCATGTGGTCGGATATATGATGACACTATATTGTTTAAAAAAAAAAAAAATTGGACTCCCCACATATTTCTATCAGGTATCCTATCATCATTTGCACCATTCACTCTGTAATTACCCCAGTATGTAACTGCATGTGTAAGACTTGGATGATTTCAAGATGTGGACAAGATATGAAAAATAAGGACAGACAAATGATAAAAATATATGGAAGGAAAATATTTCCTATCAATCATGAGCTAATGGAGTCATAAGTCATTGGATAAATGAGAGAGTGTGTCACAAACAACTACTTTGAAGAAGGTCAAATGATAGAAGATGATTTTTTACCATCTTCTACAAATTAGTAAATAAAGTAACTATTTGATACATTCATATTTAAGCTATGCACTTAAGGTAGAAAGGTCATAATTTGATACATTTGAACCTTAAGTATTTGCTGGAAATATTTTGTAGAAAACTAGTCTTGGGGACTAAGATTGACACTCATAAATAAAATTATAAAGGTGTTGTTGTATGGTTGTAATGTGCTTCCAAATATGCAACTTAGTTGATAGAAAAAAGGAGGACACTGGAATAAATAAAACAACAAATATAGAAAAAGGCAGAGCCTACTCAAATTTATTTACTCCTAGATGAATAAATTCATTACTAAGAATTTATAAAAGAACGACAACCACAAAAATCTACAACAACATGAACAACAAATTGAAAGGCATAAATAAACCATCCATCAAAGTGGATGACTCTTTAGGGGAAATGGGCCTTAAATGTTGTGATGGACCAAGTCTAAAGGTCATGTACATAGAAGGTGGAGGGATAGTGCCTGACTAAGAGGGTTGAGTTGGTGGGTGGATGATGCATTATGCTTTGTATTTTACAAATGGCTAGGGGGGGTCGCTTGTGACTCATTGAGTAGTAGGAGAATTTATAAAACTAATGGAGAGATTCATGGATGGGCATCTTTTTGTAAATGTCGAGTTGTAAAATTCGCAGTGCACAAAGTTGCATACAGTTGCATAGTTGCACATAGTTTCACATAGTTGCATAAAGTTTCATAAAGTTGCATAGTTGCATAAAGTTGCATAGTTGCATAAGTTTCATAGTTGTGCATAGTTTCATAAAGTTGCATAAAGTTGCATAAATTGCATAGTTTCATAAAGTTGAATAAAGCTGCATAAGTTGCATAGTTGCAAGATGACTCTTTAAGGGCAAGGGGCCTTAAATATTGTGATGGAACAAGTCTAAAGGCTAGGGACATATAAGGTGTATGGATAATGTTTGACTAAGAAGATTGAGTTGGTGGTTGGATGATTCATTATGCTTTATATTTTGAGGATGGATAGGGGGGCTCGCTTGTGACTTATTGAGTAGTAGGAGAATTTCTAACACTAATGGAGAGATTCATGAATGGGAAACTTTTTTCAAATGTCGAGTTGTAAAATTCGAGTTGCTTAAAGTTGCATAAATTTGCATAAATTTTCAAAAGTTTCATAAAGTTTCATAAGTTGCATAGTTGAACATAGTTGCATAAAGTTGCATAAAGTTGCATAAGTTACATAGTTGCATAAGGTTCCATAGTTTCATGTTGCATGCAGGATATGCATTTCATGTGCATACTGAGATAGTTCGCATGCATTGTCAAGTCAAGGTCAAGTTGTCACTGAAGTCTCAAGTCAAGTCTCAAGAAAAAGATAGGATGAACGTAAAATTCCTATGAGCTAGAAACAAACAATCTTCCTGAGATTGCAAATGATGTAAATGTATTGATCTAGTGCATTGGCACATGTAACACTATCCACCATGAATAAATTTCAATTGTCATGTAGAAGAGTCAAGTTGAATGAGTTTTTAAACTCAAGTTGTAAAAGGTTAAGTTGTAAAAGTCGAGTTGCATAAAGTTGCATAAGTTGCATAAAGTTGCATAAGTTGCATAGTTGCACATAGTTGCATAAAGTTGCATAAAGTAGCATAAGTTGCATAGTTGCACATAGTTGCATAAAGTTGCATAAGTTTCATAGTTGCATAAAGTTGCATAAGTTTCATATTTTTTATAGTTGCAAGATGGCACTTTAGGGGAAAGGGGCCTTAAATATTGTGATGGACCAAGTCTAAAGGCCATGGACATAGAAGGTGAAGGGATAGTGATTGAATAAGAGGATTGAGTTGGTGGGTGGATGATGCATTATGCTTTCTATTTTGAGGATGGATAGGGGCGGTCACTTGTGACTCATTGAGTAGTAGGAGAATTTCTAACACTAATGGAGAGATTCATGATTGGGAATATTTATGAAAATGTCGAGTTGTAAAATTCGAGTTGCATAAAGTTTCATAAAGTTGCATAAGTTTCATAATTTAACATAGTTTCATAAAGTTGCATAGCTTCAAATAGTTTCATAAAGTTGCATAATGTTGAATAGTTGAATAAGTTGCATAGTTTCATAAAGTTGCATAGTTACATTTTGCATGCATCACATGCATGCATGTCATTTGCATGTTGAGTTAGTTTGCATGCATTGTCAAGTTAAGGATGATTTGTAACTGAAGTCTCAACTCAAGTCTCAAGAAAACGTTAGGTTGAACGTAAAATTCCTATGAGATAGAAACAACAATCTTCCTGAGATTTTTGTTACGAGGAAAATCACTCTATGGCATGGGGTAAACCACAATAGACAGAATGATTGCATAAATAAACTATAATCTCAAGTATGCTATACAAATGTGAATTCTAACAAGACAAGCTAAAATATCCTACCTCGTCCGGACGTTCAATGAATACCATCGTTGAGCACTCAACTCAAAGCTTTATACCTACAACTTGTCCTCAACAAACAATATACACAAGCATATGGTGATAATATATAATGTTAGCACATACAATAGCATAATCCATTAACATTCATAACAAATACTCCCTGGAATAATAATTCAAATATTTGCAAGACATCAATTGGATGAGAAAAGAGTGATTTTATTAAAATATGATCAACAGAAGTACACAAGTGACAAACTTCTGTGTCAGCACATCTTAGAACCGATAAACAAAGTCTCGTCCAGCCAAGCGTCCACCACTTCAATCCTCCACCAAAGGAAATCTCATATAAGAGAGACAATGAGGTTCTCCATCAAAGAAGGGAGAGCTTGGGGGTTGAGCAATGTGTTCAGACTTTAAAGGAAAAATGGATGCAGACTCAATGTGAAGTGAAAATTTCTCCAGAGTATCTTTTTTCTCAAAAGTTGAATTCTCTCCTTCTTCCACAGTTTGGATATGTCCTATTTATAGCCTTCAAATGGAACTGAAGGGCCGAGTTGGAACATTTCCAGTATATGGAAGGTCAAGGATCATGGATCTTGTGACATGACATGGAAACCCGACACAATTTTTAATTTTGAGCACCAAACTCGATGTACATGGGTTGTAGTGGTGCAACTTGCATAAACGCATGTTGTATAACTAGTAGGGCACGTATATGTGGAAAAATATGATTTTTAGCTCTAGGAAGTGAAAAAGGGGACTTCAAGTCTGCATAGGGAAATGGAAAATCAATTATGAGCAAGTTGCATGGGGTGAAGCAAATATTTCTATAATAGATGCCCCCTAATGTGTGAGGTCAGAAGAGTATCTTTGATGGCCAAAATACATTATAATTCCCAAAAGTGGAGTAATGGAGACCCAGCTAGATGAACTAGTTTCTCATGAGAATATTACAATCCATAATGACTTTGTACACATGTATTCCAATCTAAATTACATTGAATATCCATGTGGAAATATACCAAATAGTTGTTCATGGCCATGAATAGTAAATACAAAGTATACACATGCCATAGGTTTTCATAGTCACGAACGAGGCCCCAGTGAAAACCACTCTCAAAATCAATCTGAAGATATATGTATACAATAGAGTACAATATGATCTCCCATTATCAATGAAGTCATATAGGTATTGTTCCAATGAATGATATAAATGGATCAGGAAAGTTGCTACTATAAACTGATGTCTTCAAGTCTTCTACATGATCCACCAAAGGTGCAAGTCTACATCATGTGAATAGAGGAGTTGAGGTCAAACACAATGAGACTTCATTTGATTACCGATCATTAAGGTATATCGTTAACAAATGCAAGATATCCTACCGATAATGAAATTAGGTATCAAGGCACCGAGTGCAATCTTACAAGTGAGAATAAAGGTGTTTAGGTCAAACACTTGAAGAATCCATCAATCAGTAGAAATTGATGTAGAGATAACCTTCCACTAAGAGATAACCTGCCACTGATGACTGTAAGCCTCTAGGTACTCATAGGACTCTTGGCCTTGTTTCCAGAATAGATGAGTTGAATTCGATGGAAGGAGACCCACTAGAAGGAGAGAATTAATTCATCTCTCATTATTCAACACGAGGTACAAATAAATAGCTTGATGATTTGGAGGAACTCAGACGAAGAGTATGTTCACAAACCAATGACCCTGTGCATCTTTCGCATGTACCTGATGCAACTAGTGCACAAAAATGACCCTATGAATAGAATTCAAGACATTGTACAAATCCCAGTGTGTGAATAGATTTATTGTCGCCGAATAGAAGCGAAACTCCCCAGTCAGTGACCAATGAGGAGATGTCAATTTTTGGGTTCAAGGCTACCTACCCATAATGAATGTAGGACCAGGATGCATGGTAGGACTATAGCTTCATGTAACTCTAAGACACACTAAGGGTATGGCCAACATGCAAATTCAAGAGTTATGAGAAATGGCTGACACAGGCTTATAGACATCCTTTGAATAAGAACATGAGACATAGGGAGGACTCCTACAACATAGACTTGATAATGAAACTGTGTGATGCAGGAGGCACCAATCAAACTCTACATAGGGACTGGAAGAGTAACTAGTCATAGGATTAAACTCTAAGTAACAAGATCAAATTCCTAATTTCATGCTAAGCCCAAAATTTGGATGACAAGTGGACTCAAAAAAAAATTCTATGTTCAAAGGTGACATGACTACTACCGATATGAGATAATATTATTTTCTTTCTCATCTTTGTTTTTTCATAGGCAAATGAATGCTATGATATAGAGGAGGAAACAAGTGTCACGAGTAAGAAACTAGTTCCAACAGTGGAACATACCTATTCTCAATGCAAGGAGGTTCATGAAGGATGTGGAAAGTTGGGGGAATGTTTCCTCTTAGGGTACAGGGTGTCAAGCTGCAAAGGATATAAACAATGCTCTACTTGACTAGTGATACAAATTGTTGAGGTAATAAGATTGTAATGAGAAAGAGGGAACCTGAAATAGGCTCAATACTGCAAGCAAAAGAATGAGATTCAATTACGACTTAACTCCAAAGAATGTCCTTTTTTGTAAATTTAGTCCCCTAGGCCCAAAAAAGTATAAAACAATGCCCATGAGAACACTTCTAGCCACCAGCGACTAGAGTATTCCTTTTTCGAAATTAGTCTACCTGGTATGAAAAAGGGTTAAACTTACACCAAAAGATGTCCTTTCAAATCCAATTAACGAGTGTGAAAGAGACAAGTTCACTCGACAATCTTTTCGATTTTTGAGAGAGTCGGAAAAGAGCTTAAACAAGACTCAAGAATGTTGTTCTAAGAAGCATATCATGGGGGAGGCCAGGGATCTTGTGCAAGACTTCTATCAAAATTCAACAACTCACAGATAGCTAACACAAGCTTGGGAAAACCCAAATCTTTCCAAGTCAAGGAGGATAAAATACTTGTAGGGGTTACCTTATCTACAATATATTGAAGAATGCCCCTTATCTGGAAGGGCATAGAAGAACGAAGTTGAGGCTCTACAAGATCATTCCAATCAAAGGAAACCACCCTAGGACTTAGAGGGAGTGTGTTAAGAACCAAACATCAATATAGCATAGAAAAACCTTAGGAAAAGTACTCAACGCCTTGAAAAAGAGATAATTTCAGATAATAAGACTCTTCGAGGGGGCAACCTCCTTTTACCCCACTTAAATGTTCAAGTACAAGATGATTCAAAATGAAAATGT
>ML780157.1:330344-342703 GCA_009831015.1 Picea engelmannii | reverse complement strand
ATTAGCACCATTTCATTGAGCCATTCACCTCTCCATTGAGTGAATGTGCTTGGAGTTCTTTCACCATCATTCTCATTTTCTTATTGTAAGGAGAGCAAGTTTGTGAGGGCCTCAAGAGCCTTCCTTTGGAGGAAGAAGGAACCATAGTTCCCTTTCTTCATTGTGCTTTGGATTTCATCAATTGATCAGCCTAAAAACATTGGTGATGTTGGTCTTTTGTGTTTGTTATTTCTTTTTCCATATGTTCATAGTTTTAGTTTGTTTTAATTTAATTCTTGTTTATTGCTTTGTTTTTTTTTCTCTAACCCTTTCCTCTACATCTGGCATGCCTAGCAAGACCCAACTGGGCATGTAAGCACCCTTTATTTTCTCACCAAGTGACGAATTGGGTGCAAACAATAGCCTTGGATAATTTTACTCACAAAATCCTATTCCAAGGCCCTATATCATATGATTGTTGGTGTACTCTGAAAATGAAATTGTTTCTTATCAATTTTAATTAATCAATGTTACTTTTAATGACTTTGTTTACTCAAGAGATGTGGTCATGAAATTGATGATGGTATGACTTAGCAAATTAAATAAATGAATATGAACATAAAGCTAAGTCTTAATATTCAATTCTCAAAAGATAATAAGCTTTTTAAAATGCAACTTTCAATTCAACTTTGCAATTTCAATACGATGAAATCTTTCCATATATGTATCAAGATCAATACTAAACAACCAAAAGATAAAATTCCATAATTGAAAACATATATTTTTGTATTTTCAATACAAATAATGAAAATGAAAGGAATGAATATCAACTTGATATATAGATCCTATCGCAAGAAAAAAGAGACAAGCCAAGAACGATACCAATAAGCAAACACTCTAACTAAGATGCAAGGAAAACTAATGAAAAAGATGATGAGAAAAAAAAAACACCCAAAAATTCAACCATAAAAAGGTTTCTTATCACTCTCCAAGCACTCAAAAATTAGGACAGAGACCTAAAAAGACTTTGCAACCATCAAAACTCACCCAAGAAACACAAAACTCGGCAAGTAAGCTAAAAAAGTTGATGTATGCAACTGTTTAAGGAAAACTCACATATGTGCATGCCATATAGAAAGACAACTCGTGTATGTACATGTTTGTCAAGGGAAAACCCACGTATATGTATTAAAACACTTCCAGGGTAAGGATAAGGCCAACAAAATCAGATACAAAGTAAAACTAGGTTGTAAAGAAATCAGGTGGCAAGAAAACTCAGGCTACCAGAGAGTAATTGAAGGAGAAAAACACTCCAAACCCCAAAATAGAATATTCAATCCGCAGTATGGTTGTCAATTATGTTACAAGGAAAATCACTCTATGGAATGGGGTAAAGCAAAACAAACAGAATGACTGTAGAAATGAACTCTAATCTCGGGTATGCTATATAAATGTAAATGCTAACAAGACAAGATAAAATATCCTACCTCGTCCAAACATTCGATGAAGTCCATCGTTGAGCACTTGAATCAAATATTTATACATGCAACTTGTCCTCAACAACCAAGATACGAAATCATATGGTGATAATATATAATGTTAGCACATACAATAGCATAATCCATTAACATTCATAACAAATGCGCCAATGGAATAATAATTCAAATATTTCCAAGACATCAATTGGATGAGAAAAGAGTATTTCTATTAAAATATGATCAATAGAAGCATACATGTGAAAAAACATTGTGTTGGCATGTCTCAGAACCGATAAACTAAGTCCCTTCTAGTTGGGCCTCCACCACTTCAATCCTCCACCAAAAGAAAGCTCATATAAGAGAGAGAATGATGTTCTCCATCAAAGAGGGTAGAGCTTGGTGGTTGATCAATGTGTTTAGACCCTAAAGGACAAAGGGATGCAAAATTAATGTGAAGTGAAATTTTCTCTAGAGTATCTTTTCTCTCAAAAGTTGAATTCTCTCCTTCTTCCACGGTTTGGATATGGCCCATTTATAGCCTTCAAATGGAAAATAAGGGTTGAGTCAGAACGTTTCTAATATATGAAAGGTCAAGGATAATGGATCTCCTAACATGACATGGAAACTCGACACAATTTTTAATTTTGAGCACCAAACACGATGTATGTGGGTTGTAGTGGTGCAACCTACGTATATGCATGATGTATAACTGGTAGGGTGTGTATATGTGGAAAATTATCATTTTTAGCTCTAGGAAGTGTAAAGGGGGACTTAAATTCTACATAGGGAAATGGAAAAGGCCTTATGATCTAGTGTATTGGCATGTGTAACATTATCCACCGTGAAGAAATTTGAATTTCCATGTATAAGAGTCAAGTTTATTAATGAGTTGTTAAACTCAAGTTGTAAAAGTCGAGTTTCATAAAGTTGCATAAGTTGCATAAAGTTTCATAAGTTGCAGAGTTGCACATAGTTTCATAAAGTTACATAAAGTTACATAAGTTGCAATATAGTTGCACATAGTTGCATAAAGTTTCATAAAGTTGCATAAGTTGCATAGTTTCATAAAGTTGCATAGTTGCATAAACTTGCATAAATTTTCATAGTTGCATGTTACATGCATGCATGGCATGTGCATGCTGAGTTAGTTTTCCTGAATTTCCAACTCAAGGGAGAGTTGTAACTGAAGTCTCAAGTCAAGTCTCAAGCAAAACTTAGGTTGAATGTAAAATTCCTATAATGAGCTAGAAACAAACAATCCTTCTAGTATTGCAAATTATGTAAATGTATTGATCTAGTGTGTTGGCATGTGTAACACTATCCACCATGAAGAAATTTAAATTTCCATGTATAAGACTCAAGTTGAATGAGTTGTTAAACTCAAGTTGTAAAAGTTCAAGTTGTAAAAGTCAATTTTCATAAAGTTGCATAAAGTTGCATAAGTTGCATAAAGTTTCATAAGTTGCATAGTTGCACATAGTTGCACATAGTTGCACAACGTTTCATAAGTTGCATAGTTGCAGAAAGTTGCATAAGTTGCATAGTTGCACATAGTTGCATAAGTTGCATAAGTTTCATAGTTGCACATAGTTGCATAAAATTGCATAAAGTTGCATAAGTTGCGTAGTTGCACATAGTTGCATAAAGTTGCATAGTTGCACATAGTTGAATAAAGTTCCATAAAGTTACATAGTTGCATGGTTTCATAGTTGCACATAGTTGCATAAAGTTGCATAAAGTTTCATATGTTCCATAGTTGCAAGATGGCTCTTTAGGGGCAAGGGGTCTTAAAAATTGTGATGGACCAAGTCTAAAGGTCAGGAACATAGAAGGTGGATGGTAATTCATGACTAAGAGGATTTAGTTAGTCGGTGGATGATGCATTATGCTTTATATTTTGAGGATGGCTAGGGGGGTCGCTTGTGACTCATTGAGTAGTAGGAGAATTTATAACAGAAATGGAGACATTCATGGATGAGCATTGTTTTGTAAATGTCGAGTTGTAAAACTCGAGTTGCATAAATTTGCATAAAGTTACATAAGTTGAATAGTTGCATAAAATTGCATAAGTTACATAGTTTCACATAGTTGCATAAAGTTGAATAGTTGCATAAAGTTGCATAGTTGCATAAAGTTGCATAAGTTGCATAGTTGGACATAGTTGCATAAAGTTGCATAAATTGCATAGTTGGATACGTTCCATAGTTGCAATATGACTCTTTAGAGGCAAGGGTCCTTAAACATTGTGATGGACCAAGTCTAAAGGCCAGGGATATAGAAGGTGGAGGGATAGTGTCTGAATAAGAGGATTGATTTGTTGGGTGGATGATTCATTATGCTTTGTATTTTGAGGATGGCTAAGGGGGTCGATTGTGACTCATTGAGTAGTAGGAGAATTTATAACACTAATAGAGAGATTCATAGATGGGCATCTTTTTGCAAATGTCGAGTTGTAAAAGTCGATTTTCATAAATTTGCGTAAAGTTGCATAAAGTTTCATAAGTTGCATAAAGTTGCATAAAGTTACATAAGTTGCATAGTTTCACAAAGTTGCATAAAGTTGAAATATAGTTGCACATAGTTCCATAAAGTTGCATAAGTTGCATAAACTTGAAAAAACTTTCAGAGTTTCATAAACTTACATAAACTTTAATAGTTGCATGTTGCATGCATGTCATCTGCATGTTGAGTTAGTTCGCATGCATTGGTAAATCAAGGGCAAATTGTAACTGAAGTCTCAAGTCAAGTCTCAAGAAAAAGTTAGGTTGAACGTACAATTCTTATAATGAGCTAGAAACAAACAATCTTCCTAATATTGCAAATGATGTAAATGTATTGATCTAGTGCGTTGGCACGTGTAACACTATCCACCATGAAGAAATTTTAATTTCCATGTATAAGAGTCAAGTTGAATGAGTTGTTAAATTCAAGTTGTAAAAGGTCAAGTTGTAATGGTCGAGTTGCATAAAGTTGCATAAAGTTGCATAAGTTTCATAGTTGCATAAAGTTGCATAAAGTTGCATAAGTTGCATAGTTGCACATAATTTCATAAAGTTGCATAAGTTCCATAGTTGCACATAGTTGCATAAAGTTGCATAAGTTTCATAGTTGCACATAGTTGCATAAAATTGCATAGTTACATAAAGTTGCATAAGTTGCACATAGTTGAACATAGTTGCATAGAGTTGCATAAGTCGCATAGTTGCATAAAGTTGCATAAGTTGCATAGTTGCACATAGTTGCATAAAGTTGCATAAAGTTGCATATTTTCACATAGTTGCATATGTTGCATAAGTTTCATATTTTCACATAGTTGCATAAAGTTGCATAGTTGCATAGTTGCATAGTTGTATAAAGTTGCATAAGTTGCATAGTTGCACATAGTTGCATAAAGTTACATAAATTTCATAGTTGAAAGATGACTCTTTAGGGGCAAGGGGCCTTAAATATTTTCATGGACCAAGTCTAAAGATCAGAGACATAGAAGGTGGAGAGATAGTGCCTGAATAAGAGGATTGATTTGGTGGGTGGATGATGCATTATGCTTTGTATTTTGAGGATGGCTAGGAGTAGTAGGGGAATTTCTAACAGTAATGGATAAATTCATGGATGGGCATATTTTTTATTTCTGTTCTAAGACTTTTGCGACCATTGTTTTTTTCAGAGAGTTCTTTCGGATTCATCGCATAGGTTTTTTGGTTTTCGACGTTTTCATTGTTCCTTGACAATTTTACAACATTGGGTGCACTCTCACCCAAGACAGTTCTTGTGACAAGGACTTAGCCTCCACCCAAATCAAAATTGGGAAAAGTAGTGTCCAAGTCAGGATTCTTATGATCCACAACCCAATCCTTCATAGGCCCTAAATGATACTGATATTTTTACCTTATGGAGTTAAAGTGGATATTAAAATGTATGTACGTGAGATATTTAGTTTTATTTGAACCCAACCTATCAAGTTTTATTGATAAGATAATGGCATAGCCCCTTTTGACATGAGATATTTAGTTTTCTTTGTATCCAACTTATCAATTTTCATTCAGTAGATAATGTCATAACCACTTGTGAAGTAGAACAAAAGATTAGGGCCAACAACTCTTTTGGCCCTTTTCTATGAATGGTTCACCACTCCAAGGTGTCAAAATTCACTTTATCATTAAAGGATGTAAAGTAACACTAATTCCTTGATCTACAAGCAAAGTGTTATTTCTTTGAATCACTTACATTAGAGGAATTTTGAGGTTAAAAATGGGTTTCAAAACAAAAAAATTGCCAACAATATTGGTTCCATGTAAGCTTCCCTATTGGCATGAAATGGCACACACCATCAATGGTGCCCATGGGATAAAATGTACTACAAAGTTAATTTAGGTTTAGTTAGACTAAGTAAGGGTAGGCTAGGTTAGGTTGAGTTGGTAGGTTATGTCAAGATAGGTTACGTCAAGTTAGGGTTGGAAGGTGAGAGCAAGGTAAGGTATGGGTTGGTAGGGTACAATGCAAATTAGGTTTGTTAGGGTAAATATGCATACAATACTCATGAATGAATGAAATAAACTATGTATAATAAATGAAGTAAAGCACTAAAATGCATATGAAAGGTAAATAACTAAAACAACATATAAAAAGACAGATTCATGAGTATTAATTATGTACCTTTTTGTACAATTGATGAAAGCTCTCTACACAGGATAGTGATCAATTGCAATTCCTATTGTGAATTCCTATAGAAATTAACAAACCATGAAATGCTAAATTTATTATAAAGAGTTTAAGAAATAGACATGCATTTCAAAATTTACACGAATATATAATACATAAGAATAAAGAGCATTACCTTATTGAACTTCTCTTTGTTTTGATAAAAGTTTAATATTCTCTACTAAACAGGGCTAACCACGTGAAGGTGGAAGCTCATATGCGCCCCCCCCCCCCCACATCACTCTCAATTCCCCATACCCAATGCATATACTTGAAAATAAATGAATGTATGTGCAAATATGTGTTTTTTCATCATAAAGAAACATTCAACATTCATTCATTAAGTACTTATAACATTCATTCATAGGAAAAAAATATTTCATGACATTACTTTATATTATAAAAAATAATATGTCATAATGTTAATTTTTTTTTTTACAAGAACTGGTAAAGATATATTAATCGATGTGGATAAATCCACTGGAGTTACAAAAAAAATAGCCATGGAGGACTGTGTCTGAGTTCTTCTCTATGAGGATTGTTACAAAAATTGGGGTGTTTAGATATCCCCTTTGCTTACAACAAATATTGTGTGGAGAATTTCCTACGTATATTCTACAGAAGGAGCCGCTTATAAACACAAAACGACAAAACATAGAGCTATTTGAGATTAAGGGCGATTAACTTAGACCTTCTTCTTCGCAGGGTTGTTGCTCATTTCTCCTAGGATCAGGAGGGGGCACATTCAAATTGGGCACCTGATTAATCGAATTGGACTGGACATTCCTCGAATATCCTTGTTGAGAGTATAAGTTGGTTTTTGGGGCCTGCGTGTCATCAATCTAGTCCAACCTGAGCTGAAGAGTGTCAATCTGCACCCGATTAGCAACAATCTGGCTTCTCTGCACTTCACTTTCATCCTGTAGCTTGTTGATCAAAAACTGATGATGGGATAGTGTTTCCATTTTGAATTCCCTGTTGGCACTCAGTGCTCCCAATTTCTCTCAGAGGTTGTTTCATCCTCTGCATTCAAGCTCCCAATTATCTTCTAGCCTGAAGTCCAAGTCTACCTGCCCAGAATTCTCCTGTTGCATTTCTCTGTCCCTAGAGGAAAGGCCCGAATTGGTCGATTCTTGTGAATTCTTCATGGGGCCTAGGTGGAGAAGCGAACGCGAGAGGGGACGACTAAGGGGTTGCTCAGAAATATGCAGAAGGAGGGTCAGGAGAATGGCAAGAAGGGGACTCCAAGCTCTGCAGATGGGCAGATCCCAGCATTGAACATCCCAAGGATCTCTCTGAATACTACGAGAATGCCTGTAAGGTGACGAAGAGGCTGAGATAAAAGTCAGGAGGGACTAGAGAGAAATATGGGTAGATTGGATTTCCCATGAGGGCTGCTTGATTGATGAGGAGGGAGATGACACACGAGCCTGCAAGATTGTGGGAAGATTACAATACCTAGCACTGACCGACACCATGGAGGGATGTCTGATAGCAGGGGAGCTGAATCGATGATGGAGGTGAGAGACCGGAGCATCATGTCCACACAAGCGAGCCGAGTATACCAAATTTCCCATGCGAAGAGGATAATTTTCCCTTCTTGAAGGTGAAGCCATTTTTTACGAATGAGGGAGAGGATCCGTGCCTGGCACATGCCATATGGTGCAGTGATAAGTTGTCACGTGGACGACTAAAAGCATCCACTCCTTCATGCCATGAGATATATTGCAAGCCAACGGTGGGACACTTCCTTTTCGCCACACTTGAGCGGTGCTTTCTATATGCCTAGCTATGTGGTTGTGAGAGGTGCTTAATGAGCCCCCATGGGGTGGGCTCCTTTGGCAGGCCAAACTTCTCTCTTGGAGGTTCATTAATATAAGGTGGTTAGGGTTACCACTCCATCAATGCTGAGAGTGTCGGGATCTATCCCAATGGATTCATTTTCCATCTTGTCAGCTTCACTATTGTTGCCTCGAAGGATGTGAAAAAAGGTGGGCTTGATGTCTTTGGAGGCCAATCTAATTCTATCAAGAGTTTGTTTTAAACTTGGATATTTGGGGTTTTTACTCTTGGTCATCAATATTATTATGGTCAACGAGTCTCCAAGGATGATGATCTTTCTTATACCCTTGGAATGGGCCAGTTAGACTCCTTTTAAAAGAGCGAAGGCCTCAACTTTGTTGTTTGTATCTGCCCCTAAGTTCCAGTGATAGCGAGTTTTCATTTTTACCTTGGGATCATAAAGAATCTCCCCCACACCTGCCTCCCCTAGGTTTCCTTTAGAGACTCCATCGAAGCAGAGAGTATGATTTTTTTTATTCTGGATCCACCGTTCCATGTTGAGTGTGTGGTGAAGTTTCCATATTGGTCTTGGGGCTACCTAAGGATACTTAACATTCTTGAGATTGAAGCTTGCCATCCATTCCTTTTCCCAACTATTCCAGTTTGTTGTATCTTCGATTTTCAGAGGGTAGGATCTTAGGGCTTTGAACAAAAGCAAATTTTCCTTAGTTGCTACTATTTGGGGGGGAGTGATCTTATCTTGAAAAAATTTCCTATTTCTTGTTTTCCATATCTGCTAGCACAAAACTTTTGCAAGCGCCCGCCATACATGTTTTAGTACCAGCTTGTCCTTGAAGGAGCCCCGATAGTATTTGTCCCAGTTTCCTAAGATGGGGTGGGGGGAAGCAAGACAATGTATAGATCTAGCTAGGTTCTAGAAGGCTAGGTTCCAACAAATTTTTGCAAAGGAGCAATCCCATACCAGATGGGTAATGTATTCTTGGTTGTTATTGCAGAATGGGTAGATGAAGGGGCCAAGATAGCATGTCTTCATGAGATTATCCCCTGTTAAAATCTTTCCATGTGCTAGAGTCCAAGTGAAGAAGTTGATTTTTGGGAGGGAGACCCGATTCCAGATATTTTTCCATTTTTCTGAGGATAATTTTCCACCTGTGTTATCGAGGACTTCGTTGTATCTTGCTATGACCGAGTAACCCTAACTCCCCCAACCGTTGTTATTAGGTTGGGTTTTATGAATGGGCACTTCCCCTTTTAGAAGCTTGATCAGGCATTGAGCCTGTTCTGTTAAATGCTAGGGGACATTCCCCAAGTTCCAATCTCTCCAGCTACCATTTTCATTCCAGGCTGAGATATCGAACAAAGTGTGCTTTCTTAGTCCAAGCATCCATCATTTTAGATCTGAGAGATTTGCTTCACTGGGTTTAAAAGTCACCCCGAAGATCCTGTCCTGCCATATTTTTATAGATTTTCCATTTCCCAGGATCCAAGATAGGTACTCTCTGAAGAAGGGGGTTATTCCCTTTATTAGTCTCTAGATTTTGGATCTTGTTTGGTGGAGGTGTGGATTATCCATGCTTCTTTTTCTTTTTCCTAGTCTGTATATTCTTATGAGCGCATGTTTCCACCATTCAGTGTCCCCTGAGATTAGTCTCCACAAAAGTTTGTCTCTCATAGCCGAGTTGGAGATTTCGGGGTCTCGGATGCCCAGGCCTCCCCTGGATTTTGGCTGGGTGACTGTTTCCCACATTACTGGATGGAGTTTTTTGTGATTTGAAGCCCCTCCCTGCCATAGAAATTTACGAATGAGTTGGCTCATTTCTTGAAGAATTCCCTTTGGGGAAAGGAGGGTGGAGAATTGAAACATGGGGAGAGCCGAGAAAATAGATTTAATCAAGACTACCCTGCCCGCTAGGTTTAGCCATCGTGCTCCCCAAATTTCTATTTTTTCCCTGAACTTTTGAAGGATGAGGTGCTAGAATTCTCCAGGAAAGGATTTGAGATAGAGGGGGAGGCCTAGGTATTTGAAGTATTTCCAGTCTTGGGTGATAGAAATGCCCATTATCTGAGTTATTCCAGCCCTGATCCCTGCCGACACATTCCATGTATAGATCTAAGATTTTTCTTTATTTAGTGATCCTCCCGAGACAATGAGAAAGATGTCCAGGACTCGCAGGATTCTTCTGGCCAGAACTTTGTAAGCACCACTCAGAAGGATTGTGTCGTCTACTAACTGAGAGTGGTTCAATATTTTTACTCCTTGAGCAATTTTTATACCAAGTATATTTCCAGAGGCACTTTCCCATTCGAGACTTCTATTTATTGATTCTGCCATGAGCACATAGAGAATAGGGGAGTGAGGGAACCCCTGCCTTAAGCCTCTTCACGTCTTGAAGAAGGGGCCTGTTCAACCATTTATGAGGGGTGCTATCCAGGGGGACTCGATGGACAAGTTGATCCAATTCATGAAGTTCTGGCTGAAGCTAAACTTTCACAAAACTTTGAAGAGAAAATTGTGCTCCACTCTGTCAAAAGAATTGGCCATGTCGAGTTTTAAAGCCATTGCGGACTACCCACGAATGTTGCTGGCATGAATTTCTTCTTGGACGAGGATATAATTATCCCAGATATGACGCCCTATGACAAATCCTCCTTGGCTTGGAAGGATTAGCGCGTTGAGGAGGGGATTGAGCCTATTTGCAGTAATTTTGGCCAAGATATTATAGGAAATGTTGCAAAGTGAGATAGGCTTGAAATGATTGAGGGAAGAGGCTCTATGTTCCTTTGGTAGGAGATATAGGAAGGAGGAATTTGTTTCCCCACCCAGTTTTTTGGCTTTATGGGTGAATCGCAACATTTCGGTTGATCAGGGGATCAAATTTTGCTCAATTTTCAAAGTGCTCGGAATGCGACGAAAACAGTGTCATTGCGTCCGTCTCGTCTTCCTGATTCCAGTGGTATATTTACTTTGTCAAATGGAGTCCGTATGAAGGATATATCGCGATCTTTCCACCAAGCCAAATAGGCAAAATTTTTGGATGCTGACTGTACCTATCTGTACAGTCCGTACATTCCATACGATGATGTGGCAGGACCATATAGGCCATACAGTGATGACGTGGCATTTATTTATTGGTTGGTTGCTGGCGTATTGGATGGTTACACATGTCCAGTTGGTGGCGAGTAATATGAGGACACGTGGCCCAATCCCTGGGCACCACGTGTCCCCTCATTATTGTTTATATGGTTGAATAAAATTGTATGGGAAGTCCGCGGGGTTCGACCCCTGGACCTCCCCCAACACTAGAGACTTCATAACTCTCCGCTAACCAAAGTACCTCCATTTGTGCCTTGTTAACTATACCACAAAACATATATTTAAGTTTGAAAGTTATGCCAACGGGAAAGGGAGGTCGGGTTGGGGCTTAGCCCCGACCCGTGGATGTATTACATCGCATATGACCCAACATATATGCACTAGCCCAAATGTTTGGCGCGTACGCGCATTTTATTATGTTACATTGTATTGCAATGCATTGCATTACAATGTATTTCATATATATATTATGCGTGTTGGCGCGGGGTTTGAAACCACGACCCGTGGCTATGTAAACTTGTGTTAAATGTTGGCGCGGGAACCAAACGTAAGTTGCACGGTTTCAAATGGTCTAACCACATTTTTGCTCAGCGCAAGGTCACATGGCCATATGCCCAGGTGCCGAGGCGGTTAGGGGATGGAGGCGCCTTAACCATCCTACGGTTTGCACCGTTGGCGTGGTTGCGCCCGGTGCTAGGTTTTTATGCTTAAAAGAGCGTGTGAGCCAGGTTCACAAGGGGGCAGTGCGAATTGTAGAACCAGAGACAACAAGCTTGAAGAGGGAGACTTCCAGGAGGCCTAACTTCTTCATTTTTCGACCGATTGAGGTGCCGAAAGAGCCCAGACAGGGGTTTTGGGACGCTGGGAAGCCATTGGAGCAGTCGGTTTGTTAGTTTGAGAATTGTAAGACATGTTTTTGAGCACGTTTTGAGAAATTAATAATAATGATCCATTGGAAACTGGACCAAGAGATGTAGCCCAGAAGAGGGGTGAACTCCTTTATCAATTGTTGTGCACATGTGTTTATGTTCAATGTTTATGTTTTTGTCTATGTGTATTTTGCATAAGTAATCCTTAATTTATGTGTTGCAAATTGATCTTGTTGCTTTAAGCACATAACATTTCACTTGCAATAATTATTCAAGTTTTTCAAGTCTTCTTCAGTTTTAGATCAAGTTGGTATCAGAGCACTGGTTTTGAAGACTTGATTGTTTGCAAGTTTTGTTTCTGATGCTCACAAGGTTGAAAATCACAAGAGGAGAAGGTCAACTTGTGGAGCCAAGTTCTTATCCGACGAGGAGGAAGCA
>ML780157.1:293168-327289 GCA_009831015.1 Picea engelmannii | reverse complement strand
TGGTGTAGGCAAGACAGTGGCAAATTTGCAAAGATACTGCTACTGGCCTAAGATGAATGAAAGTGTTTTGCGATATGTTCGGGGATGTTTGTTGTGTGCTACAAGTAAACCAAGTACTCGAAAGTTGGGTTTGTACAATCCACTTCTAGTTCCTTCTCACCCTTGGGAAAGTATTTCCATGGATTTTGTTGGTGGTTTACCTATGTCAAGGAGAGGTCATGATTATCTTTATGTTGTGGTTGATCATTTTAGCAAGATGTGTATTTTGATACCATGTACTAAGAAGGTAACAACAGAACAAACGACACAGTTGTTCTTTCAAAATGTCAGGGTGCATTTTGGTTTGCCCAAGTCCATCATTTCTGATCGAGATTCTCGATTTGTTGGAATTTTTTGGTCGAGTTTGTGGGCACTCATGGACACCAAGCTTAAGAAGATCACAGCTTTTCATCCACAGACAGATGGTCAGACAGAGGTGGTGAATCGTACAGTGGTACATCTTCTTCGTTCTTATTGCAGCAAGCATCCTAAGTTTTGGGATGAACATTTACACTACGTTCAACATGCGTACAATCGAGCCAAGCACTCTTCGACTCAAACATCGCCATTTGAGACATGTTTTGGCTATTTTCCCAAGTTCCCTTTAGATTTCATCTTTGGGAAAGATATTGTTGTTGATGGGCAATATGATATTGATCGGGCAGAGAAGTTCATCGAAGAAATCCAGTCGATACATCAGGTGGTGCAAGAGCAGTTGGAAAAGAGTCAGGCCAAGTACAAAGCGAGACATGACAAGCATCGTGTTGATCATAGTTTAGAATTTGGTGATGAAGTGTGGCTTTACATCAGCAAGGAGAGGCTTAAATGAGAAGGTAAAAGGTTGAAACCAATTCGATATGGTTCCTTCAAAATTGTTGGCAAGATTGGTAACAATGCTTTTCGTTTAGATTTGCCTCCATATATGCAGATGTATGCAGTTGTTAATGTTGAGAATTTGAAGTTGTATGAGCCTCCGTTTATTGATGATCAAGGAGAGCATGTTCAGATTCCTTCCATAGATGATTTTTCTCCAGAGTATCTAATAGAACTGCAGGAAGACACCATACTTGACAGGAGAATGCGAACTTCGGAGAGAGGAAATGTGGAGTATTTGTGAGTTGGTCTTAAAGGGACGAATCCAAGCAAGGCCAAGTAGATTGAGGTTGGAAGGGTGAGGGAACTATACCCTCATCTTCACATAGACTGAGATAGTATTTTGGAGGTCCAAAAGCTTCCCAATGGGGAGGTGTGATCAGGGGATCAAATTTTGCTCAATTTTCAAAGTGCTCGGAATGTGATGAAAACAATTTCATTGCGTCCGTCTCGTCTTCCTGATTCTGGTGGTATATTTACTTTCTCAAATGGAGTTCGTATGAAGGAGATATCGCGATCTGTCTGCCAAGCCAAACAGGTAAAAATTTTGGATGCTGACTGTACCTGTCCGTACAGTCCGTACAGTCCGTACGATGATGTGGCAGGATCGTACAGGCCGTACGGTGATGATGTGGTAGTTATTTATTGGTTGGTTGCTAGCGTATTGGATGGTAACACGTGTCTGGTTGGTGGTGAGTAATATGAGGACACGTGGCCCAATCCCTGGGCGCCACGTGTCCCCTCATTATTGTTTATATGGTTGAATAAAATTGTATGGGGAGTCCGCGGGGTTCGACCCCCAGACCTCCCCCAACACTAGAGACTTCATAACTCTCCGCTAACCAAAGTACCGCCATTTGTGCCTTGTTAACTATACCACAAAACATATATTTAAGTTTGAAAGTTATGCCAACGGGAAAGGGGGGTCGGGCCGGGGCTTAGCCCCGACCCGTGGACGTATTACATCGCATATGACCCAACATATATGCATTAGCTCAAATGTTTGGCGTCCGTGCGTATTTCATTATGTTACATTTTATTGCAATGCATTGCATTGCAATGTATTTCATATATATATTATGTGTGTTGGCGCGGGGTTTGAAACCACGACCCGTGGTTATGTAAAATTGTGTTAAATGTTGGCGCGGGAACCAAACATAAGTTGCACAGTTTCAAACGGTCTAACCACCTTTTTTCCCAGCGCGATGTCACATGGCCATATGCCCAGGTGCCAAGGCAGTTAGGGGCTGGAGGCACCTTAACCGTCCTATGGTTTGCACCATTGGCGCGGTTGCACCAGGTGCTGGGTTTTTACGCTTAAAAGAGCGTGTGAGCCAGGTTCACAAGGGGGTAGTGTGAATTGTAGAACCAGAGACAGCAAGCTTGAAGAGGGAGACTTCCAGGAGGCCTAACTTCTTCATTTTTCGACCGATTGAGGTGCCGAAAGAGCCCAGACAGGGGTTTTGGGGACACTGGGAAGCCATTGGAGCAGTCGGTTTGTCAGTTTGAGCATTGTAAGACATGTTTTTGAGAAATTTTTGAGAAATTAATAATAATGATCCATTGGAAACTGGACCAGGAGATGTAGCCCAGAAGAGGGGTGAACTCCTTTATCAATTGTTGTGCACATGTGTTTATGTTCAATGTTTATGTTGTTGTCTATGTGTATTTAGCATAAGTAATCCTTAATTTATGTGTTGAAAATTGATCCTATTTCTTTAAGCACATAACATTTCACTTGCAATAATTATTCAAGTTTTTCAAGTCTTCTTCATTTTTAGATCATCGGTGAAATCTTTTTGAATGATGGGCCAACATTTTTTGTAAAAATGAAGAGTAAATCTATCTGAGCCCGGGGCTTTATCCTCATGGAATTGATTTAGGGCTCTGATAATTTCAAATTCCTCTATGGGCTAGTCTAGGAGGTGGTTATCTGCCTCGGTTATTTTAGGTGGGATAGCTGGAGGAAGAGATCAGAGAGGTGATCATTGTCTTTGCCAGAGGTTGTATACAGGGATTGGAAGTGGGAGGAGGTGTGCTTCTTAATTTGGTCAAAGTCCTGAAGAGTTTCCCCTTCAGGAGTTATAAGCTTAGAGATTTGGTTGGCCCAGTTTTTGGCTTTGGCTTGGTTGTGGAAGAAGGTGGAGTTTTGGTTACCAACCTTCAGCCAGATGCTCCTAGACTTGAGCCGCCAGATCATTTCGTTTTCCACTAGGACCTAAATATATTATTTGTGGGTGGATTTCTCTTGAGTGAGGAGGCTCTGCAAAATCTCTTCTTTTTCCATTTCATCTTGGAGGGCCTCTAGTTGGGCCTTTTTAGCTTTTGCTTTGTTGTGAGGATTATCTTTAGCCCATCTCTTTAACATATCTTTGAATGATTTGATTTTCTACTCCCACATGTAGTTTGGAGATCCCGTGATCCACTGGTTCTAGATCTAGGCAATGGATTGAAGAATCTCTAGTCTATCCAGCGAAAGAGGATTTAATTTGAAGGGGATTGGACCCTAGTTCTACTGATTTTCAAAAGTTAGTCTTATGGGATGGTGGTCTGATCCATCCCATGAGAGATTCATTGAGCATGACTTTTCGGGAAGAGCCAACATATCACTATTGATTAGGAATATATCCATCCTGGCCACGATATGACTGGGCCCTGCCCTTCTATTGTTCCATGTGTAGATCCCTTTACTTGAAGGGATGTCATATAGGTTTAGGTATGATATGAGTTCCTCCATTATTTCTCAAAATTGATCTCTGATGATCGATGCTCCTCTATTTTCCATGGCAGCTCTGGTTGTGTTGAAGTCTCCTACGATAATAAGGTTTTGGAGGGGACTTCCATTGGCGAGATCTATCAGAAATTGCCAGCATTCAATTTTTTTATTTTAATTATTTGGAATGTAGACATTAATGATGGAGTATAGCATACCTAAAATTTTATTTAGAAGGTTCACTCGGATCTAGAATTGGGTTTGCACTTGCGATTGTAAATCAAAATTTGCCCTTTTCCAGAAGATTTTGATTCCACCTGAGGCCCCTCTGGATCTCACTACACATCCATCAAAATAGTTCCATATTTTTTATAGTTCATTGAGGGTTTCTAGATCCCCCAACTTCATCTCCTGGAGCATGAGGATTGAAGGTTTTTATACTTGTAACAGGTTTTTGAGGTCTTCTTTCTTATGGCTACTGCCTAATCCCCTACAATTCCAGGAGACGATTTTCATCATTTATCAGGATTTTTGGGTGCCCCCCCTCTTGAGGGCTATGAGTTGATTCCCTTGTGCTGAGATACTTTGTTCTTGATAGCGTTTCCATCTTTCTTTAGGGATTCCTCAATAGTTTTTTGAATCCCTAATTCCTTTTCCCTATCCGCTATTGATTCTCTTTTGTTTCAATATGATTTCCTTCCAGGTTTCTTACTGTTGATGGTTTGGGTTAATTCCACTTCAGATTCACTGTCTAAGGATTCTCTACCCTCTTCTTCCAATATTTTGGGTTTTCCAGGTTTTGAGTGTGTGGAGAGACTGGGCAGGGTCTTCTCTTAGTTCCAAAATTTCCTTATTTTTTCCCATAGCAGCTTCCTTTCCTCTTCCTTCTGCTTCTAGTCCTTTCCCACTGATTTCCTAACGTTCCATGGAAGTAGGTGGAGTATCATCTTGGCTGAGGTTGACAAAGTGATTATGGTTTGATTCTCCTTTTTGGGGTGATCTGGGGATCTTTTAATTTGGGTTCGATGGCTCTTCCCTTTGATTCTCTTGTGGGATCTGTTGGTTTTTCCCATTAGGTTTCTTCCTTTTGGGTTTCTGCCACTGATATTGCTTGGGATAATGATCCTATGTGTCCTTGGATTGGGGGAAGGATTTAGAAAAATGGCCATATTCATGGTAGATTTTACATTTCAAGGGGATTTGTTCGTAATCCACCTGTTGGATGTAGAACCAACTGTCCATATTTAATTGTATGGCTTCTGGGATACCCTTTTCCAGATCTACTTCTACATAGAGTCTAGCACAAGCCTAAATTCCATCCTTTGGCACAGATCGATCTATGAACTTGCCAAGGGTGTTTCCAATGTTTCGTATTGTTTCATCATTCCAAGAGTGCAGTGGAAGAAAGGGAAGCCTGACCCATACTAAGACTGCAGAGGGGATATCATTTTCTGGGGACAAGTTAGGAGTCCATTTGTTTAGGTACATTCCTCTATCCCCCATGAAATTTTACCACTTTGAAAGATCAGGTCTCTATCTTCTTTCTTTTCAAATAAAAAGGAAAAGAATCCCTTACTGCAAAAGGCTACCGACAGTTGTCCTTTGATCAAATTTTACCAGTTTGCATCCAACTAGATGTGCATGGCTCTCAGGGATGGCCATAGTCCTATGAATTGTCTGATTAAACCACGATCTGTGAGCCTGAGGGCCAATGGTCGCGCTGAGGGAGAGAAGACTGTGACCTTGGGGATTTTTGTTGCCTTCTTGACAAAACGGGAGGGTGGAATCTTGGGCTCTTTGGCGTATGATGAGACTAGGGCCTGAAAGGCTTGCATGTTAGGGGAAGAGGATACTGGAGTCAGATCCCCTCCCACATAGGTAGCCATCAATGTGTGCACAGAGGTTCAGCGCTATAGAGCCATGCATAGGCTAGCTTCTCTCTTCCTTTAAAAAAAAAACCAAAAGGTCCAACTTTCAACTCCTATTTTCACCTTGATCTGGGCTTTGTTGATAATCATAACATGGTTGATGCAACATAATGTATATTAAACGAGGCAGGCATCGGTCATTCAAAAGGTGGTGATGTTGGATTGGAACGGTTAATTAGGTAGCGAGAAACGACCATGTTCGGGTTTGAGCCCGAGACCTAACCGTCGTTACATGACCGACCTTACCACTACACCGCACCCACGACCTTAATATGTCATAATGTTATTGTAATCACTTCTTTTTTGGGTTTTTTATTTTCACAAATTCAGAAATCAATTGATCATCTTGTACAACATCTTTATTAGTTCTTATTGTCCCCTCTGCATCTCATCTTATTGTTTTTTGGGTTTTGTACTCACAATGTGGATGTTGTTGTAAGGTGATAGGATCTACTGCAATAATGAAGAAATGTTAAGTTGATATTATTTTTTTATATCGTTACAAGTATTTCATTAATAAAAATAACATTATAAGTGGTGCTCTTTACATGACGGGGCCACATCATGTACTTCATATCCTTGTCTAGTTGTCTTATCTTATACAGAATGACCCTCTGCATGATCTAGACTTGAAACATCAAAGATTAAAATTAATACACTATTTGCAATTAAATATTTTCAACTATAATTCATACTAAGTTTTTTGTAGCACACAAATACATCCATTACCAGGATTCACAACATGACCTTAATTGGCCATTCATTCTCCATCTTGGGAATTATGTGTATTGTGGATTTCCTCCTTAAAACAAAGAGGCACAATATTTTATGGCCAAAATTAATAATGAATAGACTGCATAAGTAATCAATCTTAAATCTACTTTTTTTATTTTATTTACCTGTGCGTAGGGTGGATCACTAGAAGACTGAGTTGGCCCAACACCCAATATTTTTCGACGTTCAACAATAGTTGCAAAGCTGTGATGGAAGCCAAGACTCAAGTTGTCCTTCGTTAGCACTTCGTTGTACTGATCCATGTGCAATTTTGCATAAGATCATAAATTTATATTTTATGATGAAATAAAAACAAATTTATATTCAATTTGTTATTTGGATACAATATTTGATTTATTGGTACTTACAATTCGTACCACCAGATTCAAATAATCTCTAGGCCCAAGATTGTGTTGGCCATGCTTTTCTATTCTGGACTTTGTTTCCTTTGATGTGTTTGGTAGCCTATGAAAAGTTTTAACTACGTTAGATGTTGCAAATTTCATGTAAAAATAAAGATTAATAAACATATAATTACATTGTTCAAGATATTGCATACCTTCCTGTGCCCAATGGTAGATTTCCCTGTTTTCTTAAAGCCCTCTCTCTTCCATCATCCAGCAGGGATTTCCAGTCCCTTATTGGAATCATTGGAGGGAACTCATACCCAGGGTTCATTTCTAGATGAACCCTATATTGTTCCCTCACAATATTCATATGTTGGTCGGATTTCTTGAGGACCTCTGCTTGGTTGAAGGTCTTAGCACCGAATATCCCAATCAAGTGATTAATTAGCTCATCTTTTGAAAAAAAAAAAAAATTATCCCACCCTGTGTGGATGGTGGGCCCAAAATTATCCAATGAACAATCATTTAGATGTTTAAAGAAAACATCATTTCCTGCAAAAACATCATGTCATCATTAGTTTAAAAAGAATGATCTATGAGTAAATTTCAATCAGATTATATATAATAGTTAAAAAAAAATTGCAATACCTGGGATATTCTCTATATTTATGGGAACAAGATTTTCATCCACCAAAAATGTGGTATGTATTGTTCTCGTTCTAATAACACGAGAATATCCAGGAAATGTTGCTTGAGCAATATCAATACTACTCCCTGATGCATCGACCCCTTGACCCTGTTCAACATGATCCGTCGTGCATCGAGTAGTAGAGGGTGCACCCACATCTTCCCTCTAGGGTGTCTTTCTATGTGTTTCTGATTCTTCAGTAAAAAAATGCCACATTTTCAAATGCATGTGGGGTTAGATTCTCGTGATGTGAAGACTCATCAGTAGTATGAATAGTAGGAGTAGGCCCCTCACTATGATTATGTGGACACAAATACTTTTGTAAAACAAACAATATTTTAGTTCATGACATATACAAGTATATAATATAAAACCATAAATGAATTTATCTTCTAATTAAATATCCTACATATTACATTCAACAATTGAGCTCTCATCGTTAAATGATCAATATTTTCTCTAATCTTCCCCATTTGCAGTTGAATGAATACCAAATGAAGGATTTCCATGTTTTTTATGGACTTATTTAACATCTAAGAGGGGTTAATCGATGATTTGATTTCATCATCGCACATTAGCTCATCCACATCCATTTCTATGTATTTATCTGCTAATGGATACGTAGCCTGCGACACAAATATCGAAAACATTAATATCTAAAAAGCCAATATAGAAACATATGAAACCAATAGACTCATCAAAAATATGTAATAATACAACATTTTTAATTTGTACAATTACAATGGATTATACCGGCTAGGCCAAGGATGGTGCCCTATGATATATCAGGGACTTTCTCCAATCAAGAGCATCCTGTAACAAAAATATTGAAAACATTAATATTGAAATGAAACTAATAGACTCTCAAAAAAACATAATTAAAAAAAACATTGCTTACATTTAATTTGTACAATTTACAATGGGGTATACCTTATGCTATGATGATGTCATCATCTCATCCATCGGGTACTTTCCCTTATCAGCAACCTGCAAAAATAATATTGAAACCATTAATATCGAAATGAAACCAATAGACTCTTGAAAAAACATAATTAAAAATGAGGTATACCTGCTATCTAGAGGATGGTGTCATTTAATGAAACATATATTCCTTATATTTCTTATATCTAAATGAAACATTAACAAAAAACATTAATTAACAAAAAGCATTTGTATCTATTCGATTCAAATTGTAATTGATCAAAAACTCTTCACCTGCATCTATTGATTTTACGGCACACGCAAAAACATGGTTTCCTTCACACCCCTCATATACGCAATTGGGTTGTTTACTTGTAGACCTAGGTTGTGTATTGTTTATAAACCCTGCAATATTTTGTGATGCTTTTGGCCTTCCATCAATGTACATACTCAATCCTTTATTTTGATTATAGTCTTTTAGCTGTAAATAATTTTCCCACACTCTATATATGCACATACTGCATGTATATTGGACCTGCCACATCCAATCTCTGTAATTGTAGCAAGCTCCAACATACTCCATCAATGTAGTACATTTGTTGTAACCCACCTTTATGCTATCCATGCAAAACAACCCCAAATCGTGTAATGACAATGGTGCAATCCAAAATATCCTCTCGTTCACACAAAAATCTATGTTTAGATGAGGATCATCCTTGGGTACCCATTGTTTGTACCTCAAGGGAATCTCAATGCCTCCTATGGTCTCATCATCATAATAACATGACCCCCCTTTCGAGAGAAAAAATTCCATTTGTTTATGGAATTTTCTTCTAATCTTTTGACATTTAGTTGATGTCCCTCTTTTATGCCTACTAGATGCCTCACTATCCTATAGTCTTCCTGAACTTCCCTCTCTCGAGGAGGACAAATATGACAAATACATGTTGGGTTGTACCTACACTCCATTGAATGAGAGAAATAGATAACAACAATTTGTATAAGGCTACAACAATATCTTGATTTAGAAATATGATTCATTAATAAATCCTCTCACTCTCCCATGAATACCTCATCTCATGTTTCTCCTTAGTGCATTAGCAATTTAAGGCTTATTTTAGAGATCAGTTCCTCTACACATGTGAGGAACTAGCTAGTTTTTCATAAGTTTGCAACCTCTTTTAATATGTTTTTGTGCCCAAAATTGAATGACCTACATAATATTTTTTGTTTATGAGTCCCTAAATGTTTTACAAGGTTTTGAAATGTAAAGTAGGAGAACTGAATGATATCCCTGTCTACCTGATAATTTAATTTTTTTAGTAAGTTCCCCAAGTCTAGATAGACTTTTTTTGTGTGTATTAACTTCAATTTAATGGTAAGTCAATGGGTACACATTGGTTGTCCTTGAATAGCTTCATTGGTGAACTGAAAAACCACCTATTTCTTTTAGAGTGAAACATATCTAAGGAAAGATAGTTTGTTTTCACCACTCTACATCATAACAGTGGATTCCTTAAGTAGATGATTAGATCAAGACCAGATAGTTGAAAACTTATAGGGATTTTCAATAGTCAAAGGAGCTAAAGAAATAAATTGTTCTAATTTTGTTGATGATACCTTAGTCATGTGGAGAGAATCAACAACAATAGTTGAGATATTTAAGCTAGTGTTGGATCAATTCATGAATGTTTTAGGAAGTCATATTAACATAGGAAAATTTCATGCGTAAGGGTGGAACACCTCTCCCCAACAAGTTGCATAGTTGCATAAAGTTGCATAAGTTGAATAGTTTCACATAATTGCATAAAGTTGCATAAATTTTCACATAGTTGCATAGAGTTGCATAAAGTTGCATAGTTTCATAAAGTGCATAAGTTGCATAGTTGCATAAATTTGCATAAAGTTTCATAGTTTCATGCTGCATGCATGCACTACTACATATTGAAAAAATTGCGATGAAAGTACTCTTTCGTCGCAACATGCAAGAGAAAAAGTTCAATTTTTCTAAATCCACCCCATGTTCATCACTATTGCAACGTATGTGGTTTAACTAAATTATTATGGTCAATGTTTGTCGCAAGAGCGATGACTGTAGTTTATCTGTCGCAAGAGCGACGACTTACCTAACCTTAAAATTGACTGTTAAAAATGACCTAAAATAAATAGGTGGAAAAAGAAATATTTTTAGGTCAATATCGTTGCAATTGTGATGATAGTGACCTAAAATTGGACTATAAATATTTGATTATTTAAAGATGTTGCGACAATCTTTCTATAATAACGACGGTTTTGAAAGGGTATTTTTGTGCGGAAAAATGTAGCAGAATGTTGTTAGAGGTGGAGAAAAAAGTAAAGTGGGTGAAAAGGGTGATGGTAGATGTTATTTCCCTTGTAAAAAATGTTGTCTCAGACATCCCGTAAGAATTTTAAGAGCAAAAGCTACAAAACATTGTAGGAAATATGGTCACATTGATGGCAGATCAAATGAATATCGACCCATGGTAATTATCTATATATTGATTATCTTTTTTTATTTTTTCAATTTTATATAAAATTCTATATATATATATATATATTTTTTGAATGTTTGTTATAGTATACACTAATTTTTCATGATTGTTTGTAATTATAAAGTTAGAGTTGCCCTCTAACTTTCCGCAGAATATTGCACCAAGTATTAGTAGAAATGATGTTGTACAAGCTGAGGAACATCATCATGACCAACAAAATGAGAATCTCATGGAAGAAGATGATGGGGAAAATCAAGTTAATGATCCCATGGAAGAAGATGATGGGACAAATCAAATGATCCAAGATTTGTTTTCACAGCCAGATGAGGATGGGAAAAATGTTGGTATTTATGATGAACCTCTATTAGAAAAGGCAAATAAATGACTTTATGAAGGATGAAGAGAAAATCTTCTCTCCGCTACATTGTTGCTAGTGAACTTAAAGGTTATGAATAATTTGTCGAACACTTGTATGACATAGATACTAAGGTATGTAATATGTTTCATCTCATACTATACATAAATGTTGATTTTTTTATATTTGTTTTTAGTGTCAATTAATGTGTAAAATAAGAATGCAATTTTTATGATTAATATTCCTACATTAACTAGTTGTTTGTTATGTTGTATATTGTTAGGTGAATTTTTTTTACGATTGTCAAATATTTTACCTCGCACATATCGAGGATTGCATGTCATTATGAAAGACATTGGAATGAATTATCAAACTATAGATGCATGTCCTAATGACCATATTATATATTATGGACAACATTCTTCGAAAACCGAATGTCCGCAATGTCATATCAGTAGATATCGAACCAATCAAGTAACAAAAAGGGTGCCTCAAAAGGTTCTTCGTCATATTCCCATAATTCCATGTTTGCAGTGACTGCTCAGGTGTGAAAGCATAGCACAATTTATGGATTACCATGAATGTAACATAAGTGGAGATGGTGTTCTTCGAATGCCTGCCGATGGTTCTACCTTTAGGGAAATTGAGGAAAAATGGGCAGATTTCAAAGATTAACCTCGTAATGTTAGGCTTTTTATTGGTAGCTGACGGTGTTAATCCATTCAGAGAGATTAGGTCTATTTACTCAGTGTGGCCTATTTTTGTTATCAATAATAGCATTCCTCCTTAGATGTCAATAAAGAGGGAGCACATAATGTTGACAATGATTGTTCTAGGTATTTGTTTACATTAATTTTTTGAATTTAACATTTTCATTTGTTTCAATTTTTACATAATATCTTTTGTTTATTTATTAAATTATATATATTACATGATATCATTCCTTTAGTAATTATGTGTAATTTCAAACAATTAGGTAAGTACTAGGTTAAAGATATGAATGTGTATATCGAGCCTCTTATATATGAGCTACTAAAGTTATGGGTTGACATCACAATGTATGACATATGTAAACCAATCAGGGAGAAGAAATTCAAATTCTGTGGAATACTTTTATGGACAATTCATGATGCCCCTGGACTAACACATTTTTGTGGTATGTAGCATTTTAATATTGCTCTTTATCGCTATATAATATTTTAATGTTATGATGGTGCATGTTTAATTTTTAAATAATCTCATATTATAATTGACATTAATCCATTTGTTGCAAGTCTTCAAACATAGGGTAAATTTGCATGTCCAGTTTGTGGCCCTAAGATGAAGTATCGTCATTCAAAAAGTTTAGGAAAGATGGTGTTTGATGAGTATAGGCACCTTATTCCTAAGAACCATAGGTATCATACTATTGAAAAACAACGTTTCAATGGGAAAGAAGAGACTGGCTTAAAACCATGAAGAATGACACCTCACCTATGGAGGTTGGAATATAATAGAAATCGTCAAGGTACTCAATTTCATAATGTATCGTAGATCATGTAATTTTTTGAATGTTTATTTTAATCATTGAATTTATTTTACCATATTTGATAATTATTTTTGTGATTTCTTTTATGCTTCATTAAGGCCGCAATCATCATGAAGGTATTAATGATGGGCTTCCACGAGGAATGAAATCTTATCCCACTCAATTCATGAGGTTTCCCTACTATAAGGAGATAAAAATAGCTCATTTGTTTGATACAATGCATATCGGGAAGAATGTGACTGAAACGTTATGGAGAATCATAGATGGTAGGAGGGACAAAGAAAAAATTGTCAAAATTTGTACTGACATTCAGGAAGCCAATCATGCAATGCCAAGTGTGATTCGATATTAAAATAGATCAGATGGAGTACTAGACCAAAATAACCTTCCATGGTTATTAACAAAGAAACAAAGAAATGATGTAAAAGAGGTCATTCAAAGAATTAAATTTTCCACAGGTTTTCCTTCAAACATAAAAAATATCTTAACAAAGAAAGGTTAATTTGGTGGGGTAAAAACACATGACTGTCATACCTTCATTAAGGTAATAATTTTGGTATACATATTTATATATATTGGCCTTATAGATCTTTTATTTTTTTAATTTTTTCTTGTCTACTTTGGTCGAAACAAATAACGATTCATTTTTTTGTTACAGTATGTTCTACCACTATCTCTCCCAAATGACTTTGACAACAATGTCAAACAAGTTATATATGAACTAGGAAAATACATGAGGTAAGACGTAGTTGTGATTTATATGCAAAATGTTCTTTCAAATTATTGGTGTACTTAATGACACGTGTTTTACTTGTAATGTAATGTAATATATTATATTATGTTATGTTCAAACATGTTATTTTCTTGTGTCACGATCTCATGTAGATGGTTTTCATTGAAATGAATCCATGAAGATGATATAAAGTATTGGAAGAGAGAAATTCCTCGTCTAATGTGTGAAATGCAAAAGTATATACCTCCTACATTTTTCAATGCACAAGAACACTACCTCATACACCAAGTTGAGGAGATTGAAATTTGTGGATCTATTCACACAAGGTCAATGTGTATGGTGGAGAGGCACTTGAAATCAATAAAGGTGTTGGTTAGACAAAGAGCACATCCTGAGGGTTCTATGGTGGAGGAATATATGGTATATCAATCCATGGTGTATATTAGTCAGTATATTTATAAATTAGCAGCGCCAACTATGCATGCAGTGGATCGCATTTGGGATGTCAACTCCATCAAAAACTTTGAAGATGAGGAGCATCTGTTGGCGAAAGGTAGAATGAAAAAAATGAGAGGTAATATATTAATAATTCTGATAATTTATATTAATAATACATATAAAGTTTCATTTTTATGTATATGATCATACTCATTAATATATTAATATAATTTATTTCATAAATCATAAATATTTATAATTACCCACATATTGTACATTATAACTAATATTTAATATTGGTGAATTATGTGTTTTTGATTCAGTTGCTCTAGAGTGGGATGCACTGCATTTATACATTGCAAACAATCTTGATAGGATGAATGTGTGGATTGAAAGATGTAAACAACATAATGGAGGTAGGTTATCATGGCAACGACTGTCTGAATTGGTTATAGAAGCTCGTCGTAACGGAGATGCCAATTTTACGTAGAGGGAAATTGATCTAGCATATGGTTTGAAACATGGACAGGTAAACAATTTCACCCATTTTATTTAGTTATTTTATATTATACTAATGTGACTACATGTGTACTTTATTTTTTAGATACTTTCGAAGTTATATAAATATATGTTAATTTATTAATTGACAGTGCATCTTTTACATATCTGACATATTGCAGTTGAAACACCACAAGGCTATGTGGTGCAATGGTCATAAATTTCACATAAAACAATTGGATGAAACTAGGAAAACTTCTGATAGTGGGATAACTGCAGTATTCCAGGTTACTAATGTTTCCTCTAGGAGTGACAGACATCCCTGAGAATTTGAAAATAGATACTATGGGTATTTAAACAATATACTTAAGTGTGACTTTAATTCCTTCAAATTAGTTATGTTTGATGTCAAATGGTATAGGTTACGAAAGCATGAACATGATGAGGAAAGAATTGTTATTCAACATGCCAATGGATTTCAAATGATTAAAACAACGATGTTTGAAAGAGGACATGATCGCTATGTTTTTCCAAGACAATGTGAATATGTTGTTTACTCAAATTTTCTAGGTGAAAGTGATTGGTCATTTGTTTTTAGATATGATCCAAGAGGAAGGCCAATTAAGTATACTCATTTACAGGAAGAAGATGATATTGAAGATCAAGAAGATGATTTGACAGAATATCTGACAGATCCGGAAGATCATGGGAGGTCGACAGATGAAGAAGATGAAGAAGATCATGATCTAGGCGTAGGAGACAATATTGCAATTCCTGATGATGATGTCGATGAAAATATGCTCGAAAATGACATTGATGAGGATGATGATATCATCAATCCTTTCAGCATTGTTTCATAACTAGATGATGATACAGATGTCGAGTTCGATGAAGAATATCAATATAGAGAGTAAGGATGATTACATAGATGTTGAGGTTGGATTAGGTACGTGACTATATAATATTTTAATTTGTATGAATTGTTCTCTTAAAATAATTTACTTTTAATGTCATGGGTTAATTGCATGTTTTTAAGTTTTATGCGACATTTTAATATCCTAGGTTACATGTTGTTTAATTATTATTTAAAACCTAAAAATAGTTTCCAATATAGTAAAGTACGTGGTAGAATAAAAAAATCATTAAGAAACACATAATTTCATGTACCTTCATTAATTTGTGTTTTTGTAGTTTCTATGCATGAATCTTAATAGGATGTTTCTTTCTATTATTTTATATTTTATAGATTGGGTTTTGGGGATCAATTGAGAGTGATGTGAGGGGGAGGGGAGGGGCCCTGTGAGCTTCCACCTTCACTTGGTTGGCCTTGTTCAGTAGAGGATAAATTGTTCTTGAAACCAAGAGAATCTCTTTCATTTTTATACCATGATGATCGTATAATATTTCATCAATATTGTTACCTATTTGAATCTTCTTAGAATTGAGATTCGTTACATAGTTGTTGGAAAAAGAAAAAAGACTTATGTAGCATATATTAATTTGGTCTTTTTGTGGGAAATTTTATTCCATTAGTATATTTTTTACAAAAATAATGAGGAACTAGGAACGGGGAACGATGAACGAGGAACGAAAATTGCACAAGGACTAGACACCGGCAACAGGGACTTGCGAATGGGGCCAACGTTGAAATTTTTTCAAATAGTTTATGTATGCATTGCAATTTTTCATGGATAGACTATTGGCATGCCTTAATGATATGGGAGGGTTTCTGGACTCAAATTTGATTGACACACCCACTTTCTTCCATCATCAATTCATCATGTAAACCATAAACCCTAATTTTCTTTCAGAGTACCTAATTTGGTTGATGCAAGTTTTAGGATTTCATCGGTCTTTCTTCATTTTTATTTCAGGTTATACATTAATGTATATAAAATGTATCTACGTCATGTTTGTGATGAAAAACCCCTCTATTTTGTTGATTTATTAATCAACACCATCAAGATACTAGAGGTAGGCAACAATGACATGTGAATGGGGCCAATGTTGAAATGTTTTCAAATTGTATCTGTATGCATTGAAATTTTACCTAGATAGACTAATCACATGCCTTAATGATATGGGAGGGTTTCTGGACTCAAATTTCACTGACACACCCACTTTCTTCCATCATCAATTTATCATGGAAACCATAAACCCTATTTTTCATATGTTCTAGTAGATATGTTAATGATTCCAAGTTTCATATTTGTATTTGAATGAAGTTCCAGCTAACTTGCAAAGTATCAAATTGAGATTTCAAGGTGATAAACCAAATATGAAATGAATCCAAGCATAATTTGATATTGTTGCAAGAGAGACGAATGTAAATAATCTTGCGATGAATTTGCTATACTATCGACGAAAAAAGTTCGTCGATAGTATAGATAATTTGTCACAAGAATATTGTCTCTAATTTGAATGGTGCTACATGGTTTTCAAGGAGTGTAGGGATTATATTATGGTGCAATGTAGTGTAGTCTATAAGAATAATCTCTATGCCAAACCTCAAAATGGATAGTACCATATCTTGTTCATAAGAAAAATATTCTTGGTATGTTTCCTCTATGGATATGGTGGCTCAATCCCTCAGTACACATGATGCCAAACAATGAAATGTAACAATTTTACTATTGAATGACAGTGTCATGTCACCCATGGTTAAGGAAAGAACTTACAGTTCTTAGGTCCTATTTGAATCTTCGTAGAATTGAGATCTGTTACATAGTCCTTGAAAAAATAAAAAAGACTTATGTGGCGGATATTAATTTGGTAAAGGAATGAGGAACGGGTAACGAAGAATGAGGAACGAAAATTTCACGAGGACTAGACATCGGCAATAGGGACCTGCGAATGGGGCCAACGTTGAAATTTTTTCAAACAGTTTCTGTATGGACTGAAATTTGTCATGGATAGAGTATTGGCATTCCTTAATTATATGGGAGGGTTTCTGGACTCAAATTTGAGTGAAACCCACTTTATTCCATCATCAATTCATCGTGTAAATCATAAACCCTAATTTTCTTTCAGAGTACCCAATTTGGTTGACGCATGTTTTAGGCTTTCGTCGGTCTTTTTTCATTTTTCTTGAAGGTTCTACATTAATGTATATACAATGTATCTGCATCATATTTGTGATGAAAAATCCCTCTATTTTTTTTATTACTTAATCAACTCCATAAAAATACTAGAGGCGGGCAACAATGACATGTGAATGGGACCAACGTTGAAATTTTTTCAAACTGTATTTGTATGCATTGAAATTTGACATGGATAGGATATTTGCATGCCTTAATGATATGGGATGGTTTATGGACTCAAATTTCACTCACACACCCACTTGATTCCATCATCATATCATCATGGAAACCATCCATAGGCACAAAGACACAAAAATTATTTTAATAGTATTTATGTCCATCCCTGTCCTACTAGTCAACTTAGGGTTTCCTACTAACTATGATGGTAACATTAATTCCCTATAGTGAAAACAAGAACATAAATTATTTTAACAGTATGTATGTCCATCCCTATCCTACTAGTCAACTTAGGGTTTCCTACTAACTATGATGGTAACATTAATTCTTGGCCCAAGGAAATTTTGATCCAAAGGATTTGTAAAAACATTGCAAGAAAACCATGTTATTGTCTAGTGATTGTTTCTCTTATAGGATAGTAAGGAAGGAGTCATATACAAATTTTCCATTTGCAAGCCTCAGATAATCCACCGAGACATTTTTTTGGATGAGGTAGTTAAGGGTGTCAATAACCATCACATAAAAGGTTAGTGCAAAAGGTAATCCTCAACGACTAGAGTGGAAAGTAGTATTGTGTGAGAAATTGATCATCAACCATGTCTTTGAGGGTAGTCATTAATTCAACCAACATTATAATCCTTTGATCACATACCCATTATTCCCTTTGCATCGAATTTCTTGGGACTACATCAACACCAGTTTCTTTCATTTGTTATAATTCCTTGAGATTGAAAACCTAGTTTGTAATTATTAACAAACTCCTTTTCAATGTTCCCTGGTCAATGATTCTATTGTTTTTTATTTCAAGGGCCTTAATATGCTTCACAAATTCCTTGGAAGTCATATCTATGAAAAATATCATAGTAGGATTCTCACATGTCTTAAGCCAATGGAACCCAACTTTTATTTGCCCCCCCTTACTTTATATGTCTCATCAACCTTTAGTATTTGTCATTGTTTGGTCAGTTGTTATTCACTAAGGGGATAAGCTGAGGTATTCTTGAAATTTCCTCGAGCTCTTCCAATATTGCCTTGTATTTTATTCTTCTAAATGTCGTCAACTATCTGCCATAACATCTAAGAAAGGAAATGATTTTTATAATGGAATATTCCCACTAAATTAGAATTCAACCTTTGTCCCCTCGGGGCCTTGGAATTAGCTTCCATATTTTGGAGTGGATAAATTCCCCCACTCCCCTATTGAACAATGGGTTAGCTTCCATATTTATTATATATCCTCTCTCATTTCATGCTAAAAATAATCTGGATCAGTGGTATCAGAGCAGGCTGCTCTTGATCATTTTTTCAGTACATGTCCCCGACGAGGTCCGAGTATATCAAGTTGGGTCTCGATCTTGTCTCTCTTGAGGAAAACCGCTCTCGCACACCCAAGAAAACCTCAATGGCAGAAGAAAAGAAAAATGACAGAGCAGACGATCGTATCATTCTGTTGCTTGAGCAAGCTCTCATGTGACAGAGGGATGAAATGATGGAGAATTTTTCCCACATCCTTCAACACCTGTTGATAGCAACAGGTGCATCTTCAACAAGTGACCACTTTGGAGGCACCTCGCCTTTCAAGGTACAAGTTAATTTTGATATTCCTGTATTTGAAGGATAGATAGATGCAGAAGCCCTAGACAAATGGTTAAATCTGCTAGAAGGTTATTTCTCTGTTCACAAACTTTTCGACAAAGAAAAGATCACCTTCGCACTCCTTAAATCTCTCCCCCATGTCAAACATTGGTGGGAAACTTATTGGGCGAAGAGTTCCATAGAGGAGTTTGAAATATATGGGACCGATCCCACTTGGGATTGTTTTGTGGATGCGGTAAAGGAACAATATTACCCTGTTGGAAACTATGAGGACCAGTACATGAGATGGAATACACTGTGGCAAGAGAGGGGCCAAGAAGTTCTGGAGTTCACCAATACCTTCGATACCTTGTGCACGAAGCTGGGTATCAAAGAATCTGAGCGACATTTGGTTATGAAATACTGTGGAGCTCTACACAGATACATCCAGAATGAAATGGATTTTCTGGACATCTCATCACTCAGTGCTGCTTATCGATATGCTGTTACAATCAAGCAAAAATTTAAGCACCAGAACAAATGGGATTTCGGATCTGTAAATTCGCAACAACCAAAGTATGACAAAGACAGCCCTAACAAATAGTCTCCCAAAAACCATTCTAAGACACAGGAAAAGAAGAGTCATGGGAAGACAAATAAGGACAACAAAAAATGGTGCGATTTCCAAAAAATCCCCTAGCACAACACCGATGAATGTCTCTCAAAACAGTCATTGGTGGCCGAGATCAAAGACAAGGAGCCAAACCCTGATATTGAATCTGATTCTAAAAACACTGGTAAAGGATAGATCATTGACGCAGACCCCACTACAATTGTCGCAACCACATCAATTCAACCAGAAGAACCAATAGATCCCGAAGAGGGGGAGCGCCTTTCTCATTCACAGATGTGGGTGAAGGGGACCCCGCGAAATTTATTGTTGATAGAGGAAGCCAGAAGAACCTCATCTCAGCAGAGGTCCTCAAATATTTGGGATTGTCAAAAACACCACACCCACAACCATACAACATCAGGTGGCTTCGCTAAGGACGAGATCTTCATGTCAGCCAACAATGTCGATTGTCATACGACATCCAGCCCTTCAAGGATGAGGTGTTATGTGATGTTGTCCCATTGGATGTCTGTGATATTCTCTTGGGTCAGCCATATATGTGGAAGCGCCATGTTGTTTATGAGTCTCAACCCCGTAGTTTCATTGTTACTTTTGGGGGTCATCTCTATAGAATACCAGAGGTAGTTCCAACTATTGTTCCACCTAAAAAGTGTCGCAAGGCAGTATCTCATACTGCAAAATTCAGCTTCTTCACAATCTATTCAAAAGGGGAACAAAAGGACATTGCAACCACTACAATCTCACCCCTTGCACCTTTTATCCAACAGAAGCAGGTCGACAAGGTTGCAACAAAGAAAAAATATTCCTTCTACACACCTTCCTCTCATGTAGCTCGAATTGTTGAACAACCTCAACTTCAACAGGTTCATGACAGACTTCCACAATCTAAGCAACACGACGTCTCCAGCAATACAAGCAACTCACTCAGATGCAGATCCAGCAAACACTTTTCCCTCTCCCCCAGTAAATCAATGCAATGGATACCATTTCTTCCAAAGGAGGGAGGATTGATCCAGGTGGATATCAGTGGCCACCCACCTTTTCCAACTAGCTCAAAATAGTTTTCTGGCAATTTTGGAAATTTACTATTTTTACTAGGTTTTAACTTCGGGGGCCATTTTGAGGGCCCAAATGAAGGTTTTTTGATATAGAGTTTCTCAATGATATCAAAAGGCATAATTGGTCCCCCAATATGAATATCCTCGACAATACCTTTCCAACGAGCTATCATACGCCTAAAACGGAGATCGTATCCAAAAGTTACGACCCCGGGAAGTTGATGTACTAACTTACCCAAATGGGACCCACATGACTTTTGGTGCTTCATAACCTAGGGTTAGGTTTTTGGATGTATGGGACTTTTGGAATTCCTGTTTATTGTAAAAAGGCCTCTAGAGACTCATTGTAATCATCTTCTTGCGAATGTGATTAGCCGTCACATCTCTTCTCAGAGATAAGCTGCCACCATTCTAGCGAGTCTTTCACTCTGTATTTTTACAGTCTCTGTACATTTATTTGATTAATAGAAATTGTGTATTACTGTATATCTATGTCTATGGTTGAATCTCTGATACATTTCTATTATATTATTTAATATCTACAATATCTCTGTGCATTTATTTATTATATCTCCACTCTCATTTTGTGCGGAAAATAATCCGGATCAATGGTATTAGAGCAGGCTGCTCTTGATCATTTTTTCAGTGAATCTCCTCGACGAGGTCGGAGTATAGAAATTTGGGTCTCGAGCTTGTCTCTCTTGAGGACAACCACTCTTGCACACCCAAGAAACCCTCAATGGCAGAAGAAAAGAAAAAAGATTGAGCAAACGGTCCTATCATTCTGTTGCTTGAGCAAGCTCTCACGCAACAGAGGGACGAAATGATGGATACTTTTTCCTACATCCTTCAACGCATGCCGATAGAAACAGGTGCATCTTCATCAAGAAACCACTTTGGAGGCACCTCGCCTTTCAAGGTACAAGTTAATTTTGATATTCTTGTATTTGAAGGACAAATAGATGCAGAAGCCCTAGACAAATGGTTAAATCTGCTAGAAGTTTATTTCTCTGTTCACAAATTTTTGAACAAAGAAAAGATCACCTTCGCACTCCTTAAATATCTCCCCCATGTCAAAAATTGGTGGGAAACTTATTGCGAGAAGAGTTCCATGGAGGAGTTTGAAATATATGGGGCCGATCCCACTTGGGATTGTTTTGTGGATGCGGTAAAGGAACAATATTACCCTGTTGGAAACTATGAGGACCAGTACATGAGATGGACCACATTGCGGTAAGAGAGGGGCCAAGAAGTTTCGGATTTCACCAATACCTTCCATACCTTGCGCACCAAGCTGGGTATCAAAGACTCTGAGCGACATTTGGTTCTGAAATACTATGGGGCTCTACACAGATACATCCAGACTGAATTGGATTTTCTGGACATCTCATCACTCGGTGCTGATTATCGATATGTTGTTAAAATGGAGCAGAAATTTAAGCACCAGAACATACCAGATTTCGGATCTATAAATTCGTAACAACCAAAGTATGAAAAAGACAGCCCTAACAAACAGTCTCCCGAAAACCATTCCAAGACACAGCAAAAGAAGGGTCACGAGAAGACAAAGAAGGACACCAGAAAATGGCGTGATTTCCACAAAAGCCCCTGGCACAACACCGATGAATGTCGCTCAAAACAGTCATTGGTGGTCGAGATCAAAGACAAGGAGCCGAACCTTGATTATGAATCTGATTCTGAAAACACTGGTAAAGGACAGATCATTGACGCAAACCCCACTGCTATTATCGCAACCGCATCAATTCAACCAGAAGAACCAACAAATCCTGAAGAGGTGGAGCGCCTTTTTCATTCATAGATGTGGGTGAAGGGGACCCCGCTGCATTTTATTTTTGATAGTAGAAGCCATAAGAACCTCATCTCAGCAAAGGTCATCAAACAGTTGGGATTTTCGACAACACCACACCCGCAACCATACAACATCAAGTGGCTTCGCCAAGGATGAGATCTCCGTGTCAGCCAACAATGTCAATTGTCATATGACATCCATCCTTTTAAGGTTGAGGTATTATGTGATGTTGTCCCACTGGATGTCTATGATATTCTCTTGGGCCAACCATATATGTGGAAGCACCATGTTGTTTATGAGTCTCGACCCCGTAGTGTCATTGTTACTTTGGGGGGTCATCTCTACAGAATACCAGAGGTAGTTCCAACTATTGTTCCACCTAAAAAGTGTCGCAAGGGAGTATCTTATACTGCAAAATTTAGCTTCTTCACAATCTATTCAAAAGGGTAACAGAAGGACATTGCAACCACTATAGTCTCGCCCCCTGCACCTTCTATCCAACAGAAGTAGGTCAACAAGGTAGCAACAAAGCACAAATATTCTTTCTGCACACCTTCCTCTCATGTAGATGCACTTGTTGAATAGCCTCAACTTCAACAAGTTTATGACAGACTTCCCTAAGCTAAGCAGCGTGACGTCTCCAACAATACAAGCAACTCACCCAGATGCAGATCCAACAAACGCTTTTCCCTCTCCCCCGAGAACTCAACGCAATGGAGAAAATTGCTTCCTAAGGAGGGACGATTGATCTAGGTGGATATCGGTGGCCACCCACCTTTTTCAACTAGCTCAAAAAACATTTCTAGCAATTTTGGCAATTTACTATTTTTAGCATGTTTTAACTTCTGGGGCAATTTTGAGGGCCCAAATGAAGGTTTTTCGAGATAGAGGTTCTCAATGATTTAAAAAAAATTGCATAATTTATCCCCCAAAATGAATCTCCTCGATGATACCTTTCCAACGAGCTACCATACGCATAAAACAGAGATCGTATGCAAAAGTTACGACACGGGGAAGTTGATGTACTAACTTACCCAAACGGGGCCCAAATGAATTTTGGCACTTCATCTCCTAGGGTTAGGTTTTTGGATGTCTAGGACTTTTGGCATTCCTTTTTATTGTAAAAATGCCTCTAGAGCCTCATTGTAATCATCTTCTTGCGAATGCGAGTAGTCGTCACATCTCTTCTCAAAGATAAGCTGCCACCATTCTAGCAAGTATTTCACTCTGTATTTTTACAGTCTCTATACATTTATTTGATTAATAGAAATTGTGTATTACTGTATATCTATCTCTATGGTTTCATATCTGATACATTTTTTTTATATTATTGAATATCTACAATTTCTCTGTGCATTTCTTTATTATATCTCCGCTCTCATTTCATGCCAAAAATAATCTGGATCAGTCCTATTAGAGCAGGCTGCTCTTGATCGTTTTTTCAGTGGATGTCCCCGACAAGGTCTAGGTATAGAAAATTGGGGCTCAATATTGTCTCTCTTGAGGAAAACCACTCTCACACATCCAAGAAACCCTCATTGGCAGAAGAAAATAAAAATGACGGAGCAGACGATCCTGTCAATCTATTGCTTGAGCAAGCTCTCACGCGACAGAGGGATGAAATGATGGAAATTGTTTCCCACATCCTTCAATGCCTGCCGATAGAAATAGGTGCATATTCATCAAGCGGACACTTTAGAGGCACCTTGCCTTTCAAGGTACAAGTTAATTTTGATATTCCTGTATTTGAAGGACAGATAAATGCAGAAGCCCTAGACAAATGGTTAAATCTGCTAGAAGGTTATTTCTCTATTCAAAAATTTTCTGAAAAAGAAAAGATCACCTTCGCGCTCCTTAAATCTCTCCCCCATGACAAACATTACTGGGAAACTTATTGGGAGAAGAGTTCCACAGAGGAGTCTGAAATATATGGGGTCGATCCCACTTGGGATTTTTTTGTGGATGCGGTAAAGGAACAGTATTACCCTATTGGAAACTATGAGGACCAGTACATGAGATGGACCACACTGCGGCAAGAGAGGGGCCAAGCAGTTCCAGATTTCACCAATACCTTACATACCTTGCTCACCAAGTTGGGTATCAAAGAATCCGAGTGACATTTGGTTTTGAAATAATGTGGGGCTCTACACAGATACATCTAGACTGAAATGGATTTTCTGGACATCTCATCACTCGGTGCTACTTATCGATATGCTGTTAAAATTGAGCAGTAATTTAAGCACCAGAACAAATGGGATTTCAAATCTATAAATTCGCAACAACCAAAGTATGACAAAGAAAGCCCTAACAAACAGTCTCCCGAAAACTAGTCCAAGACACAAGAAAAGAAGGGTCACGGGAAGACAAAGAAGGACACTGGAAAATGGTGCGATTTCCACAAAAGCCCCTATCGCAACACTGATGAATGTCTCTCAAAACAGTCATTGGTGGCCGAGATCAAAGACAAGGAATCGAACCCTGATTCTGAATCTGATTCTGAAAACATTGGTAAAGGACAGATCATTGAGGCAGACCCCACTACTATTATCGCAACTACATCAATTTAACCAAAAGAACCAACAAATCCTGAAGAGGGGGAGCACCTTTTTCATTCACAGATGTGGGTGAATGGGGCATCACTGCATTTTATTGTTGATAGTGGAAGCCAGAATAACCTCATCTCAGTAGAGGTTGTTAAACAATTGGGATTGTTGACAACACCACACCCGCAGCCATACAACATCGGGTGGCTTCACCAAGGATGAGATCTCTATGTCAGCCAGTAATGTCAATTGTCATACGACATCCAGCCCTTAAAGGACAAGGTATTATGTGATGTTGTCCCATTGGATGTCTGTGATATTCTCTTGGGTCATCCATATATGTGGAGGCTCCATGTTGTTTATGAGTCTCGACCCCGTAGTGTCCTTGTTACTTTGGGGGGTCATCTCTACAGAATACTAGAGGTAGTTCCAACTATTGTTCCACCTAAAAAGTGTCACCCATAGTATCTCATACTGCAAAATTTAGCTTCTTCACAATCTGTTCAAAAGGGGAACATAAGGACATTGCAACCACTACAGTCTCGCCCCCTGTACCTTCTATCCAACAGAAGCAGATCAACAAGGTTGCAGCAAAGAACAAAGATTCCCTCTGCACACCTTCCTCTCATGTAGCTCAACTTGTTGAACAACCTCAACTTCAACAGGTTCATGACAGACATCCATAGGATAAGCAGTGCGATGTCTCCAACAATACAAGCAGCTCATCCAGATGCAGATCCAACAAACCCGTTTCCCTCTCCCCTGGGAACTCAACGCAATGGAGACCATTTCTTCCTAAGGAGGTATAATTTCTCTAGGTGGATATCGGTGGCCACCCACCTTTTCAGACTCGCTCAAAACAGTTTTCTGGCAATTTTGGCAATTTACTATTTTTAGCAGGTTTTAACTTTCGAGGCCATTTTGAGGGCACAAATGAAGGTTTTTTGAGATCTAGGTTCTCAATGATAACAAAAGGCATAATTGATTGACCAAAATTAATCTCCTCTATTATACCTTTCCAACGAGCTATCATACGCCTAAAACAAAGATCGTATGAAAAAGTTACGACCCCAAGAGGTTGATATACTAACTTACCCAAACGGGGCCCACATGACTTTTGGCGCTTCATCTCCTAGAGTTAGGTTTTTGGATGTCTAGGAATTTTGGCATTACTGTTTATTGTAAAAAGGCCTCTAGAGCCTCATTGTAATCATCTTCTTGCAAATGCAAGTAGCTAGAACATCTCTTCTCAGAGATAAGCTGCCACCATTCTAGCGAGTCTTTCACTTTGTATTTTTACAGTCTCTGTACATTTCTTTGATTAATAGAAATCATGTATTACTATATATATATGTCTATGGTTGCATATATGATACATTTCTATTATATTATTGAACATCTACAATATCTCTATGCATTTCTTTATTATATCTCCGCTCTCATTTCGTGCTGAAAATAATCTGGATCAGTGGTATCAGAGCAGGCTGCTCTTGATCATTTTTTTAGTGCATGTCCCCGACGAGGTCCGGGTATAGAAAGTTGGGTCTCAACCTTGTCTCTCTTGAATAAAACCTCTCTCGCACACCCAAGAAACCCTCAATGGTAGAAGAAAAGAAAAATGGCAGAGCAGACGATCTTATCAGTCTGTTGCTTGAGCAAGCTCTCACGCGACAGAGGGATGAAATGATGGAGAATATTTCCCACGTCCTTGAACGCCTGCAAATAGAAACAGGTGCATATTCATCAAGCGACCACTTTGGAGGCACCTCTCCTTTCAAAGTACAAGTTAATTTTCATATTCCTATATTTGAAGGACATATAGATGCAGAAGCCCTAGACAAATGGTTAAATCTGCTAGAAGGTTATTTCTCTGTTCACAAATTTTTCGACAAAGAAAAGATCACCTTCGCACTCCTTAAATATCTCCCCCATGTCAAATATTGGTGGGAAACCTATTGGGAGCAGAGTTTCACAGAGGATTCTGAAATATATGGGGTCGATCCCACTTGGGATTTTTTTTTGGATGCGGTAAAGCAACAGTATTACCCTGTTGGAAACTATGAGGACCAGTACATGAGATGGACCACACTGCGGCAAGAGAGGGGCCAAGAAGTTCCGGAGTTCACCAATACCTTCCATACCTTGCACACCAAGCTGGGTATCAAAGAATCCGAGTGACATTTGGTTTTGAAATACTGTGGAGCTCTACACAAATACATCCAGACTGAAATGGATTTTCTGGACATCTCATCACTCAGTGCTACTTGTCGATATGATGTTAAAATTGAGCAAAAATTTAAGCACTAGAACAAATGGGATTTTGGATCTGTAAATTCGCAACAACCAAAGTATGACAAAGACTGCCCTAACAAACAGTCTCCCGAAAACCAATCCAAGACACAGGAAAAGAAGGGTCACGAGAAGACAAAGAAGGACACCAGAAAATGATGTGATTTCCACAAAATCCCTTGGCACAACACCAATGAATGTCGCTCAAAACATTCATTGGGTGCCGAGATCAAAGACAAGGAGCCGAACCTGGATTCTAAATCTGATTCGGAAAACACTGGTAAATGATAGATCATTGAAGCAAACCCCACTACTATTGTCGCAACCGCATCAATTCAACCAGAAGAACAATCATATCCTGAAGAGGGGGAGAACCTTTCTCATTCATAGATGTGGGTGAACGGGACCCCGCTACATTTTATTGTTGATAGCAGAAGCCAGAAGAACCTCATCTCAATAGAGGTCATCAAACTGTTCGGATTGTCGACAACACCACACCTGTAGCCATACAACATCGGGTGGCTTCGCCAAGGATGAGATCTCCATGTCGACCAAAAATTTCAATTGTCATACGACATACAACCCTTCAAGGACGAGGTATTATGTGATGTTGTCCCACTGGATGTCTGTGATATTCTCTTGGGCCAGCCATATATGTAGAAACACCATGTTGTTTATGAGTCTCAACCCCGTAGTGTCATTGTTACTTTTGGGGGTCATCTCTACAGAATACCAGAGGTAGTTCCAACTATTGTTCCACCTAAAAAGTGTCGCAAGGTAGTATCTCATACTGCAAAATTCAGCTTCTTTACAATCTATTCAAAAGGGGAACATAAGGACATTGCAACCACTACAGTCTCGCCCCCTGCACCTTCTATCCAATAGAAGAAGGTCGACAAGGTTGCAGCAAAGCACAAAGATTCCTTCTGCACACCTTCCTCTCATGTAACTCGACTTTTTGAATAGACTCAACTTCAACAGGTTCATGACAGACTTCCACAAGATAAGCAACGTGACGTCTCCAACATTACAAGCAGCTCACCCAGATGCAGATCTAGCAAACGCTTTTCCCTCTCCCCCGGGAACTTAGTGCAATTTATACCATTGCTTCCTAAGGAGGTAGGATTGATCCAGGTGGATATTGGAGGCCACCCATCTTTTTTGACTGGCTCAAAACAGTTTTCTGGCAATTTTGGCAATTTACTATTTTTAGCAAGTTTTAACTTCCGGGGCCATTTTGAGGGCCCAAATGAAGGTTTTTTGAGATCGAGGTTCTCATAGATTCCAAAATTCTTAATTGATCCCCCGTAAAAGAATCTCCTCGATGATACCTTTCCAACAAGCTATCATATGCCTAAAACGGAGATCGTATGCAAAAGTGACGACCCCGGGAAGTTGATGTACTAACTTACGAAATGGGGCCCACATGACTTTTGGCGCTTCATCTCCTAGGGTTAGGTTTTTGGATGTCTAGGACTTTTTGGATTCCTGTTTATTGTAAAAATTCCTCTAGAGCCTCATTGTAATTATCTTCTTGCGAATGCGAGTAGCTGTCACATCTCTTCCCAGAGATAAGCTGCCACCATTCTAGCGAGTCTTTCACTCCGTATTTTTACAGTCTCTGTACATTTCATTGATTAATATAAATCATGTATTAATGTATATCTATGTCTATGGTTGCATCTATGATACATTTCTGTTATATTATTGAATATCTACAATATCTCTGTGCATTTCTTTATTATATCTCTGCTCTCATTTCATGCCAAAAATAATTTGGATCAGTGGTATCAGAGCAGGCTTCTCTTGATTGTTTTTTCAGTGCATGTCCCCGACGAGGTCCGAGTATAGAAAGTTGTGTCTCAAGCTTGTCTCTCTTGAGGACAACCACTCTCGCACACCCAAGAAACCCTCAATGGCAGAAGAAAAGAAAAATGGGAGCAGACGATCCTATCAGTCTCTTGCTTGAGCAAGCTCTCACATGACAGAGGGACGAAATGATGCAGAATTTTCCCCACATCCTTCAACTCCTGCCGATAGCAAAAGGTGCATATTCATCAAGTGGCCACTTTGGAGGAACCTCGCCTTTCAAGGTACAAGTTAATTTTGATATTCCTATATTTGAAGGATAGATATATGCAAAAGCCCTAGACAAATGGTTAAATCTGCTAGAAGTTTATTTCCCTGTTCATAAATTTTCCGACAAAGAAAAGATCACCTTCACACTCCTTAAATCTCTCCCCCATGTCAAACATTGGTGGGAAACTTATTGGGAGAAGAGTTTCACAGAGGAGTCTGAAATATATGGGTCCTAACCCACTTGGGATTTTTTTGTGGATGCGGTAAAGGAACAGTATTACCCTGTTGGAAACTATGAGGACCAGCTTGTGCACCAAGATGGGTATCAAAGACTCTGAGCGACATTTGGTTCTGAAATAATGTGGGGATCTACACAGAAAAATCCAGACTGAAATGGATTTTCTGGACATCTCATCACTCGGTGTTGCTTATCGATATGCTATTAAAATCGAGCAGAAATTTAAGCACCAGAACAAACGGTATTTCGGATCTGTAAATTTGCAACAACCAAATTATGACAAAGACAACCCTAACAAACAGTCTCCCGAAAACCAGTCCAAGACACAGGAAAAGAAGGGTCATGGGAAGACAAAGAAGGACACCTAAAAATGGTGTGATTTCCACAAAAGCCCCTCGCACAACACCGATGAATGTCGCTCAAAACAGTCATTGGTGGCTGAGATAAAACACAAGGATCCGAACCCTGATTCTGAATATGATTCTAAAAACACTAGTAAATAACAGATCATTGACGCATACCCAACTTCTATTTTCGCAACTACATCAATTCAACCAGAAGAACCAATAGATCCCAAAGAGGGGGAGCGCCTTTTTCGTTCAAAGATGTGGGTGAAGGGGACCCTGCTGAATTTTATTGTTGATAGAGGAAGCCAGAAGAAACTCATCTCAGTAGAGGTCATCAAATAGTTGGGATTGTCGACAACACCGCACCCACAACCATACAACATCGGGTGGCTTCGCCAAGGATGAGATCTCCGTGTCAACCAACAATGTCGATTGTCATATCAAAGGTTGCAGGAAAGCACAAATATCAAAGGTTGCATTTCTTTATTATATCTCCGCTCTCATTTTGTGCCGAAAATAATCCAGATCAGTGGTATCAGAGCAGGCTGCTCTTGATTGTTTTTTCAGTGCATGTCCCCAACGAGGTCTGAGTATAGCAATTTGGGTCTCGATCTTGTCTCTCTTGAGGACAACTGCTCTCGAACACCTAAGAAACCCTCAATGGCGGAAGAAAAGAAAAATGAAGGAGAAGACGATCCTATCAGTTTGTTGCTTGAGCAATCTCTCACGTGACAGAGGGACGATAAAGACAGCCCGAAAAAATAGTCTCTCGAAAAACATTTCAAGACACAGGAAAAGAAGGGTCATGGGAAGACAAAGAAGGACACCAGAAAATGGTGTGATTTCCACAAAATCCCCTGGCACAACACCGATGAATGTCGCTCAAACCAGTCATTGGTGGTCGAGATCAAAGACAAGGAGTTGAACCCTGATTCTGAATCCGATTATGAAAACACTGGTAAAGGACAGATCATTGACGCAAACCCCACTGCTATTGTCGAAACCGCATCAATTCAACCAGAAGAACCAACTAATTCCAAAGAGGGGGAGTGCCTTTTTCATTCACAGATGAGGGTAAAGGTGACCCTGTTGCATTTCATTGTTGATAGCAAAAGCCAGAAGAACCTCATCTCAGCAAAGGTTGTCAAACAGTTTGGATTGCCAACAACACCACACCCATAGCCATACAACATTGGGTGGCTTCACCAAGGATGAGATATCCATGTCAGCCAACAATGTAGATTGTCATACGGTATCCAGCCCTTCAAGGACGAGGTATTATGTGATTTTGTCCCATTGGATGTCTGTGATATTCTCTTGGGCCAGCCATATATGTGGAAGCACCATGTTGTTTATGAGTCTCGACCACGTAGTTTCATTGTTACTTTGGGGTGTCATCTCTACAGAATACCATAGGTATTTCCAACTATTGTTCCACCTAAAAAGTGTCGCAAGGCAGTATCTCATACTACAAAATTCATCTTCTAGTTGGATATCGGTGGCCACCCACCTTTTCCGACTAGCTCAAAATAGTTTTCTGGCAATTTTGGCAATTTACAAATTTTAGCAGGTTTTAACTTTAGGGGCCATTTTGAGGGCCCAAATCAAGGTTTTTCAATATAGAGGTTCTCAATGATAACTAAAGACATAATTGATTCCCCAAAATGAATCTCCTCGATGATACCTTTCCAACGAGCTATCATAAGCCTAAAACGGAGATCATATGCAAACGTTACGACCCCAGGAAGTTCATCTACTAACTTACCCAAACGGGGCCCACATGAATTTTGGTGCCTAGAGTTCACCAATACCTTCCATACCTTGCACACCAATATGGGTATCAAAGACTCTGAGTGACATTTGGTTCTGAAATACTGTGGGGCTCTACACAAATACATCCAGACTGAAATGGATTTTCTGCACATCTCATCACTCGGTGCTACTTATCGCTTTGATGTTAAAATCGAGAAGAAATTTAAGCACCAGAATGAACGGGTTTTCAGATCTATAAATCTGCAACAACCAAAGTATGAAAAAGACATCCCTAACAAACAGTCTCCTGAAAACCAGTCCAAGACACAAGAAAAGAAGGGTCACGGGAAGACAATGAAGGACACAGTAAAATGGTGTGATTTCCACAAAAGCCGCTGGCTCAACACCAATGAATGTTGCTCAAAACAGTCATTGGTGGTCGAGATCAAAGACAACGAGCCGAACCCTGATTTAGAATCTGATTCTCAAAACACTGGTAAAGGACAAATCATTGACGTAGACCCGATTTCTATTGTCGCAACTGCATCAATTCAACCAGAAGAACCAACAGATCCTGAAGAGGGGGAGCACCTTTTTCATTCACAGATGTGGGTGAAGGGGACCCTGCTGCATTTTATTGTTGATATATGAATCCATAAGAACCTCATCTTAGAAGAGGTAGTCCAATATTTGGGATTGTTGAAAACACCACACCCATATCCATACAACATCGAGTGGCTTGTCCAGGGATGATATCTTTGTGTCAGCTAGCAGTGTTGATTGTCATACGGCATCCAACCCTTCAAGGATGAGGTATTATGTGATGTTGCCCCACTGGATATATATGATGTTCTCTTGGGCCAACCATATATGTGGAAATTCCATGTTATTTATGAGTCTTGACCCAACAATGTCATTTTTTCTCTTGGGGGGTCATCTGTACAGAATACTAGAGGTAGTTTCGACTATTGTTCCACCTAAATAGTGTCACTAGGTAGTATCTCATACTACCTTAGCAGAGTTCATCAAATAGTTTGGATTGTCGAAAACACCACACCCATAGCCATACAACATCAGGTGGCTTCGCCAAGGATGCGATCTCCATGTCAACCAACAGTGTCGATTGTCATACGACATCCAGCCCTTCAAGGACAAGGTATTATGTGATGTTGTCCCACTGGATGTCTGCGATATTCTCTTGGGCCAACCATATATGTGGAAGCACCATGTTGTTTATGAGTCTCGACCCCGTAGTGTCATTGTTACTTTGGGGGCTCATATCTACAGAATACCAGAGGTAGTTCCAACTATTGTTCCACCTAAAAAGTGTTGCAAGGTAGTATCTCATACTGCAAAATTCAGCTTCTTCACAATCTGTTCAGAAGGAGAACAGAAGGACATTGTAACCACTACAGTCTCGCCCCCTACACCTTCTATCCAACAGAAGCAGGTCAACAATGTTGAAGAAAAGAACAAATATTCCTTATGCACACCTTCCTCTCATGTAGCTCGACTTGTTGAACAACCTCAACTTCAACAGGTTCATGACAGAATTCCACAAGCTAAGCAACGCGACGTCTCTAGCAATACAAACATCTCACCCAGATGCAGATCCAGCAAACACTTTTCCCTCTCCCTCGGGAACTAAAGGCAATGGATACCATTTCTTCCCAAGGAGGGGGGATTGATCCATGTGGATATCGGTGGCCACCCACCCTTTCTGACTGGCTCAAAACAATTTTCTTGCAATTTTGGCAATTTACTATTTTTAGTAGGTTTTAACTTCCAGGGCCATTTTGAGGGCCCAAATGAAGGTTTTTCGAGATTGAGGTTCTCAATGATAACCAAAAGGCATAACTGATCTGCCAAAATGAATCTCCTTGACAATACCTTTCCAACGAGCTATCATATGCCTAAAACGGAGACTACGATGGTTGAAGAAAGGTGGTCGAAGGCACCTGGAATGGTGGTGTTAACTTCCACCAAACCAAACCGCATTTGGTCTTCACTGGCCCGGAGAACCAAGAGTGGATCGTTGGGCCCGAAATGAATTAATTTCCAAGTTGGTAGGTAAAGAGGCTCCCCATGAGTTAATGACGGATGGGGATGAACCACCCATCCGTGGAAGCCTCAGACCTGACCACCACGGGGAAGTTCGTGCCAGATGAAACCTCACCAGGAAAGAAAAGGA
>ML780157.1:265450-293161 GCA_009831015.1 Picea engelmannii | reverse complement strand
CACAAGATGGGATAAATCGGAAGAACTCTGGAAAAATATACAGAGTGATTGATGAGCAGAGAAGAAGGAGAGTACCCTTTGTTCTCGACTTTTGATGAACAGAGACTCAGTCTCATAAAATCGTGATCTAAGCTCGGGGGTGGCTAGTGGTAAATCCATTCGGAATCGCTGAGCCTACGGTTGGGTGGAAACGATCACCCCTCTCAGCAGTTGCATCACACCTGGCGTTTTTCTGATAAGTTTTATATCTTGTATGTTGAATTTAAATATTCTGACATATATGCTCATGGTTTGTGAAATTATGAATGATTTCTGTATAAGACTGTTTGTATGGTGTTTGATCAGAAATGGTGGCTGCATGCTTATATTGGAAAGACCACATATGACTTACATATATATTTGTATATATGTATATTTTGAATGGATTCAGTATTCAAGTCTGTTCTCGGGAAATCTATTCCCTTATTTTATCTCAAGTGATGCCCTGGATAGATCTTTCCACAGGGACACCCTCTTTAAAAGTTTACCTAAGAATCTGCCAGAGGATTTATGACATAAGTCTGAAAAACCCTACATGAGAGAGAATGGTATTCTTAGACTTTTATATTTCAGAGTTTCGGCACCCGGGGTATCAAGGTGCGAGTCCTCTTGTACTCGCAAGTCCCGAAACCTCGACCTGCGAAATCCTGAAATGACAGCGTGTGGATGAATTAAGGACCTTTCGATGGTTCGGTACCCATGATACCCTTCCTCTTGCTAAATGCACAAATGAGATCCTTTCGGAGGATCTAAGGTCTGTTACGAACGTTAAATTGGATGAAGGAATGTAGGCGTTAATGCCCCGAACCCTTTTTAAACTTCGTAATTAGCGAAGAAATCGGGACCGTCGATTCCAAGACCCATGGGAGTACTTGGACCGTCCAACTATAGAGTACACGTGGCCGCCGGTAAGCATTTCAACTTTTCTAGCAGCAGAACTAGTTCTTATTCCCAAAGAAGACAGAAGAAGTGAAATCTTTCCAAGGGGCATAAATTCAAAGAATTCAGGAAGGCCAAACCACCCTCCTTCGACGGTGAAATAAAGAAGGGAGAGGAAGCAGAGGCTTGGCTGCTTGGACTAAAGAAGTATTTCAAAGTCCATGACTTTTCAAAAAATTTGAAGGCTCGAGTGGCCACCTTCAACTTTAATGGAAAGGCTTCCACTTGGTGGGAAGACCTTAAGAATGTGAAAGGGGTTTGCGAAGAGGACCTGTCTTGGGAACGGTTTGAGAAATACTTTTGGAAGAAGTATCTGTCGGAAAAATATTTCGATGAAAAGAATAAAGAATTCTATGAACTCAAACTGGGGCAACTCGCTATAGAGGAATATGTCAGCAGATTCCTCAAGTTGTTGAGGTGTGTACCTTATATAAAGTCAGAAAAGGAAAAGGTGCAACATTTCATCAGTGGACTACCTAAGGACTACCGGGACAGAATTGAATTTGATGAGCCAAAGACCCTAGAAGGCACTATCCGAAAGGCAAGATATTGTGATGAACAGTTTGGACATCGGACAAAACCTCACGAAGGCTGGAAACTGAAGAGTAGTTCGAGATTTCAGAGAAAATGGATTAAATCCCCAAGATTTAAGAACTATAAGAAGAACTCAAGGATGAGCTTCCTAGCCCAGAGTGTACACCAACAGAACTTTCCCTCCTTGAACGGAAATAAAACTTATGGGTCTGTACTAGTAAAGGCTGATAACCCAAAGAGAGAACCTTTGAAATGTTGGGGTTACGGAGAAGAACATCTACTGAGAGACTGTCCACATCGACAATAGAATAGTCGGAGAATTTACAACATTCAAGAAGCTACCACCGTCAATGATGTGGCAAGGAGTGTGCCGCAAATTTATGTAGCCTTGGATAATAACCAAGCCGACCACCAAGCTTCAATGGTGGAAATAGAAGGTATGATTTTCAACCATCTAGTGACTATTCTAATTGACCTTAGTTCAAACTTGAGTTATATAGCCCATAAGACTATTGATAAGTGTAGACTACATCCACATAAACCTACCAAGCCATGGTTGGTACGGTTAGCCATTGGCACCAAAAGAAGGGTAGTAGAGGTCATACCAGCTTGCCATTTAATGTTGGGTGAATTCCCCACCCAAGCAACCCTTAACATATTATACTTGGGATCATATGATTTGTTGATTGGTATGGACTGGCTAGCCACCCATAAAGCCAGATTGGACTGTTACCATAAAACCTTAGAATGTGTAAGTAAAGAAGGAAAAAGGATAACCCTTCAAGGGATCCAAAAACCTATCTCAGTGAGAGAAATATCAGATCTACAAATGAGAAGGTATTTCCGAAAAGGATGTCCCCTATATGCAATACAGGTGTTGAAAACAATTGAAGGAGACAAACCAAGCCTCAAAGACCACCCTACCTTGACAGAATATAGAGATGTATTTCTGGAAGAGGTATTGGGTCTACCTCCAAGAAGGGACATTGACTTCTCGATAGAACTTGCACCGGGAGCGGTGTCGGTGTCTAGGACACCCTACCGGATGAGCACACCTCAATTAGTTGAACTCAAATTGCAATTGATAGAAATGATGGATAAGGGCTATATCTAGCCAAGCGTGTTTCCATAGGGAGTACCAGTCCTATTTGTGAAAAAGAAGGTTGGTACCCTTAGACTTTGTATAGATTATAAACAACTTAATAAGGTAACCATAAATAACAAGTACCCCTTGCCCAGGATCGTTGACATGTTCGATCAATCGGGGGGTGCGTCTATTTTCTCAAAGATTGATTTCAGGTTGGGATACCATCAAGTCCGAATCAAGGGTGAAGACATCCATAAAACTGCCTTCCAGACGAGGTATGATCACTATGAGTTTGTGGTAGTGCCATTTGGGTTAACCAATGCCCTTGCCACTTTCATGTGCTTGATGAACAATGTACTCAGCAAATTCCTAGACAAATTTGTGTTGGTTTTTATTGGCAATATATTAATTTACTCCAAGAATGGAGAAGAGCATGAAGAGCATATTAATCTTGTGTTGCAAGTGCTAAGAGAACATCATCTCTATGCCAAATTCAACAAATGTGAATTCTTCCAGAAGAAAATACATTACTTAGACCACGTCCTATCTGAAGAAGGAGTAGCAGTAGACCTTGACAAAATCAGGTCTATCATGGAATGGCCTACCCCAAAGGATGTTTCAGATATCAGATCCTTTATAGGATTAGTAGGATACTATAGGAGATTTATAAAAGGATTCTCCAAGATTGGTTGTCCAATCACTGCGCTCCAGAGGAAAGGGGACAAAATTCACATGGACACAAAAATGTGAAGAAAGATTTCAAACCTTGAAACATCTACTGACCCACACACCCATGTTCAAGATCGTCGATCCCGAAGTCGACTTCCTTATGTGCACAGATGCCTGTAAGGAAGGGCTCAGAGGAGTCCTTATGCAAGGAGGAAGTGTGGTATGCTATGAATCCCAAAACTTGAATGAGGAGGAAGTCAACTATGTGACCCATGATCTAGAGTTGGCTGCCATAGTGCATGCCTTGAAAATGTGGAGGCATTACCTCCTGGGAAGAAAATTTGTACTTATGATAGATCACTATGGATTGCGATATTTGTTTGACCAACCAAAGCTCAATAGGGTGGTTGATTCTCAATAGCGAATTTGATTTTGAAATCAAACACATTAATGGAAAAGAAAATAGGGTGGTTGATGCCCTTAGCAGAAGTATGAAAACAATTCACCTGACCACAGTGAGTACCTGTGAAGGGGATGTCGAATAAAGAGTCAGAAAAGCACAAGAGACAGACATATTCTTCCAGATAGTGACCTCGTACCTGCAGCAAGAACCCACAGGGATAAATTATGGAGGCTACTAGATGATGGAAGGAGGTCTGCTCACTTACCGAAGTAGATTGTATCTCTGATATTGTGACGACTTGAAGAGGTTGGTACTGGATGAACTACATAAAAGACCCTATACTAGTCATCCAGGATACCAGATGATGATCACGGCCACCAAGAAACAATTCTATTGGCTTGGATTGAAGAAAGACATAGTTAAGTACCTAGCCAAATGCATAGAATGCCAATAGGTAAAAGAAGAACACCGACACCCATCAGGATTATCACAACCTCTACCAATCTCGGAATGGAAATGGGAAACCATCTCCATGGATTTCATCACCGGATTACCAACCTCGACCAAATAGAATGATGTCATCATGGTAGTGGTGGATAAATTGAGCAAGTCCTCTCACTTTATCTCTGTCAAGTCAACTTGTAAGGCAATAGACATCGCCAACGTATTCCTGAAGCAGATATTTAAACTGCATGGTATGTTGAAAGAGATCATGTCTGACAAAGACATGAAATTCAATTCCAACTTTTGGAAATCACTAATGGCAAGTTTAGAGACCAAGTTGTTGTTTAGCACTGCCTGTCACCCTCAAACCGATGGAAAGATAGAAAGAGTGAACCAAATACTAGAAGACATGCTAAGAATGCATGTAATGCATCAATCCAAGAAGTGGGAAGACTACATGCCACTGGTGAAATTTGCCTACAACAACGGTTACCAAGAATCCTTAAAGATGAGTCCCTTCGAAGTCCTCTATGGTACGTCGTGCAACACTCCTGTCAGCTGGAGTAATCCCGTAAACAAAATTTCTTTTAGACCCGACATGTTGAAAGAAATGGAACAACAAGTGACTCAGATAAAACAAAACCTGAAGGTCGCTCAGTACCGACAGAAAATCTACGCCGACCAAAAGAGAACCCCAAGAGAGTTCAATATGGGAGACCATGTATATCTCAGAGTTAGACCTAGGAAGAGTTCCCTAAAAATGGGAGCTTGTGCCAAGTTGGCACCTCTGTACTGTGGACCCTTTGAGGTTCTAGATGGAGTGGGACCTGTAGTCTATAGGCTAGTACATCCTCCCACAGTAAAAGAACATAATGTTTTCCATGTTTCATTATTGAAGAAATATGTACATGATTATAATCATATAATTGACTGGTCTGTGATCCAGGTGGAATCGGAGGGAGAATTCCTACCAGAACCTCAATGCATACTGGATAGAAAGGAAGCCCCACTCTGAAACTGAACCATTGCACAAGTCAAGGTGCAGTGGAGACATTTTGGCCCAGATGAGGCTACATGGGAAATGGAGGATGCCATGAAATAGGCATATCCAATTTTATTTGCCTCAGTACATACATGTCATATTCATAGATAGAACATCGAGGACGATGTTCCTTTAAGGGGGAGGGAATTGTAACACCTTGTTTCCCCCAGCCTATAAAAATAACTATACTGGCTAGGAACTATGGCAAACTCAAAGATGTGAATGTGCGATTTGAATGGACCTTAGTAAAAGTTCCATGAATGTAAATAATGTTATGAATATATATATATATATATATATATATATATGTATGACTACTGAGAGGGGGATGTGCTTCTAAAGAGACCACAATGGATGAAGAAAGGTCATGGAAGGCACCTGGAATGGTGGCGTTAACTTCCACCGAACCAAACTGTATTTGGTCTTCACTGGCCAAAAGAACCAAGAGTGGCTCATTGGCCCCGAAACGAATTACTCATGAGGTTGGTAGGTAAAGAGGCTCCTCATGAGTTAATGAGAGATGGGGATGAACTGCCCATCCGTGGAAGCCTCAGACCTGACCACCACGGGGAAGTTTGTTCCAAACACAACCTCGCTAGGAAAGAAAAGGCAGGAAAGAGGTTTGGGGGGGGGGGGCGAGATCAGACGCGACAGAGATTGCAAGAAGGGTGAAATCGGAAGAAATCTGGAAAAATATATAGAGTGATTGATGAGCTGAGAAGAAGGAGAGTAACCTTAATTCTCGAATTCTGACGAACAGAGACTCAGTCTCATAGCATCATGGTCTAAGCTTAGGGGTGGCTAGTGGTAAAGCCATTCGAAATCATTGATCCTATGGTTGGGTGGAAACAAGCACCCCTCTAAGAAGTTGCATCACACCTGGTGTTTTTATGATAAGTGTTATATCTTGTATCTTGAATTCAAATATTCTGACATATATGCTCATGGTTTGTGAAATTATGAATGATTTTCGTAAAAGACTATTTGTATGGTGTTTGATCAAAAATGGTGGCTACATGCTTATATTGTAAAGACCAAATATGAATTACTTATATATTTGTATATATGTATATTTTGAATGGATTCAGTGCTCAAGTCTCTTCTCGGGAAATCTATTTCCTTATTTTATCTCAAGTGATTCCCTTGATAGATATTTCCACAGGGACACCCTCTTTAGAAGTTTACCCAAGAATCTGCTGGAGGATTTTATGACATAAGTCTAAAAAACCCTTCACGAGAGAGAATGGTATTCTTAGACTTCGATATTTCGGAGTTTCGGCACCCGGGGTATCTAGGTGAGAGTCCTCTTGTACTCGCGAGTCCTAAAAACTCGACCCGCGAAATCTCGAAATGATAGCGTGTGGATGAATTAAGGACCTTTCGGTGGTTCGGTACCCAAGATACCCTTCCTCTTGCTAAATGAATGAATGATATCCTTTCGGAGGATCTAAGGTCTATTATGACCACTAAATTGGATGAAGTAACGCAGACGTTAATGCCTCGAACCCTTTTTAAACTTCGTAAGTAGCGAAGAAATCGAGACCATCGATTCTAAGACCCATGGGAGTACCTGGACTATCCAACTATAGAGTACACATGGTGGACAGTAAGCGTTTCGACTTTTCGGCACCTGGGAGATCAGAGGGTAAGAACCCTTGTCCTCACGACTTGTGAAATCCCGACATATAAAATCCCGAAATGCTAGCGTGTGGGTAAGTTATGAGTTCGTGGAGTTTTGGAACCCGGGGTACCTAAGTGTGAGTTCTCCTGTACTCACAAGACCTGAAACCTCGATTCACGAAAACCCAAAATGATGGCATGGAGATGAGTTAGGACTTTTTAGTGTTTCAGAACCCGGAGTACCCAAGGGAGTATTTCCTTGTACTCGCAAGTCCCAAAACCCTGACTTGCGAAATCCTGAAATTATAATAGTATGGAGAAGTTATAAGATCTCAGAGTTTCGGTACCCGGGATATCTAGAGGCTAGTTCCTTGTACTCGCAAGTCCCGAATCCCCGACCCACGAAATTCCAACATATGAAATCCCAAAATAGATGCGTAGGTTTAAGAGTTTGTATTTCGGAGTTTCGGCTTCCGGAAGATCTAGATGCGAGACCTCCTGTCTGCGCACATTACGAAACTTTGATTTGTGAAATCCCGAATTGGACCAGCATGGGTAAGTATTGATGTTCATTATTTTGGGAACCGGTATATTCAAGGATAAGTTGCCTTGTACCCACTAGTTACGAAATCTCGAACTGGGAAACCCTGAATTTGGTCAAGTATATGATGAGCGGGTGTACCGACTTTTCGTCATTCGGGTAGTCGAGGAGCATGAAGCTTCGTCCTCTTGTATTGCGAAGTCCCAATTTGCGAAATCCCTATATGGCATAGTGTGAATTGAATCGGTGTTTTTGGCATTTCGGTACCGAGACCCCAAAGGACAGTTTTGTTTCCATGTACCTACTAGATGCGATGTCCCAAAAAGAGAAATGTCGAAATGGCTTAGCACAGATAATCTTGGGTGTTTCGGTATTTCGGTACCCGAGATTCCTATTGGCAAGTTCTATTGCACCTGCCAGTCCCAAAAACCTGGTTTGCGAACTCCCAAAATAGATGAAGCGATATATATATATGTATGTATGTATGTATGTATGGTTCAGAGTTTCAGCTCTCGGGAAACCTAAGTGCAAAACCTCCTATCGTTGCATATCCCAGAATCCCAGTATGAGAAATCCTGAAGGGTAGAATACCAGGGCTTAATCTGAGTTGTTGTTAATCTCGTTAAGCGGTTAGATCTGTTTCAGGTTTCGGTGCATTGAATGACAAGAGAGAAAAGGGAAATACATGCATCGCGATTTCCCAAATCGCGAAAGCTGACGAGCACCTCTCCGATAAGGCATGTGGTCATAGCCGTCGATCATATAAAGGACTTTAAAAGGGAAAGGAGGGTCTGCGATAAGCTCCTTAGAATTTAAAAAGGAAAGAAAGCCGAAAATTTTCTAGCCCCATGGTGGGTGTGTTACATATCCACTCTTATTTCGTGCCTCGAGCTTGTCCCCTATATGCAATACAGGTGTTGAAAACAATTGAAGGCGACAAACCAAGCCTCGAAGATCACCGTACCTTGAGAGAATATAGAGATGTATTTCTGGAAGAGGTACTGGGTCTACCTCTGAGAAGGGACATTGACTTCTCGATAGAACTTGCACCGGGAGTAGTGTCGGTGTCTAAGACACCCTACTGGATGAGGACACCTGGATGAGCACACCTGAAGTACTTGAACTCAAATTGCAATTGATAGAAATGATGGATAAGGGCTATATCCGACCCAGCGTGTCTACATGGGGAGTACCAGTCCTATTTCTGAAAAAGAAGGAAAGTACCTTTAGACTATGTATAGATTATAGACAACTTAATAAGGTAACCATAAAGAACAAGTACCCCTTTCCCAGGATTTTTGACTTGTTCGATCAATCGGGGGGTGCGTCTATTTTCTCAAAGATTAATTTGAGGTCGGGATACCATCAAGTCCGAATCAAGGGTGAAGACATCCATAAAACTGCCTTCCAGATGAGGTATGGTCATTATGAATTTGTGGTAGTGCCATTTGGGTTAACCAATGCCCCTGCCACTTTCATGTGCTTGATGAACAATGTACTTAGCAAATTCCTAGACAAATTTGTGTTGATTTTTATTGACGATATATTAATTTACTCCAAGAATGGAGAAGAGCATGAAGAGCATCTTAAGCTTGTGTTGCAAGTGCTAAGAGAACATCAACTCTATTCCAAATTCAGAAAATGTGAATTCTTCTAGAAGCAAATACATTACTTAGACCATGTCCTATCTGAAGAAGGAGTAGCAGTAGACCTTGACAAAATTAGGTCTATCATGGAATGGCCTACCCCAACGGATGTTTCGGATATCAGATCCTTTATGGGATTAGCAGGATACTATAGGAGATTTATAAAAGGACTCTCCAAGATTGGTTGTCCAATCACTACCCTCCAGAGGAAGGGGACAAAATTTACATGGACACAAAAATGTGAAGAAATATTTCAAACCCTGAAACATCTACTGACCCACGCACATGTGTTGAAGATCACCAATCTCGAAGACAACTTCCTCGTGTGCACATATGCCTGTAAGGAAGGGCTTAGAGGATTCCTTATGCAAGGAGGAAGTGTGATATGCTATGAATCCCGAAACTTGAATGAGCACTAAGTCAACTATGTGACCCATCATCTAGAGTTGGCTGCCATAGTGCATGTTTTGTAAATCTGGAGACAATACCTCCCAGGAAGAAAATTTGTACTTATGACAGATCACTGTGGATTGCGATATTTGTTTGACCAACCGAAGCTCAATGCCAGAAAAGCTAGGTGGATGCCCCTCCTTAACGAGTTTGATTTCAAAATCAAACACATTAAAGGAAATGAAAATAGGGTGGCTGATGCCTTTAGCAGAAGTATGAAAACAATTCACCTAGTTTCGGTGAGTACCTGTGAAACGGATGTCGAGGAAAGATTCAGAAATGCACAAGAGACAAACATATTCTTCCAGACCGTGACCTCGTACCTACAGCAAGAACCCACAAGGATAAAGTATGGAGGCTACTAGATGATTGAATGAGGTCTGCTCATTTAATGAAGCAGATTGTATATCCCATATTGTGATGACTTGCAGAGGTTCATACTAGATGAACTACATAAAAGACCCTATACTGGTCATCCAGGATACCAGAAGATGATCAGGGCCACCAAGAAACAATTCTATTGGCTTGGATTGAAGAAAGACATAGTTGAGTACCTAGCCAAATTCATAGAATGCAAACAGGTAAAAGAAGAACACTGACACCCAGCAGGATTATTACAACCTCTACCAATCCCAGAATGGAAATGGGAAACCATCTCCATGGATTTCATCACTGGATTACCAGCCTGGACCAAACATACTGATGCCATCATGGTACTGGTGGATAAATTGAGCAATTCCTCTCACTTTATCTCTGTCAAGTCAACTTGTAAGGCAATAGACATCGCCAACATATTCCCGAAGGAGATATTTAAACTACATGGTATGCCGAAATAGGTCATGTCTAACAGAGACACGAAATTCAATTCCAACTTTTGGAAATCACTAATGGCGGGTTTAGAGACCAACTTGTTGTTTAGAACCGCCTATCACCCTCAAACCGATGGATAGATGGAAAGAGTAAACCAAATACTAGAAGACATGCTAAGAATGCATGTAATGCATCAACCCAAGAAGTGGGAAGACTACCTACCACTAGTGGAATTTTCCTACAACAATGGCTACCAAGAATCCTTAAAGATGAGTCCCTTCGAAGTCCTATATGGTAGGTCGTGCAACACTCCTGTCATCTGGAGTAATATCACAAATAGAATTTCTTTTGGACCCGACATGTTGAAAGAAATGGAACAACAAGTGACTCAGATAAAGAAAAACCTGAAGGTCGCTCAGGACGAACAGAAAAGCTACACCGACCAAAAGAGAACCCCAAGAGAGTTCAAGATGGGAGACCATGTATATCTCAAAGTTAGACCCAAGAAGAGTTCCCTGAAAATGGGAGCTTGTGCCAAGTTGGCACCTCGGTACTGTGGACCCTTTGAGGTTCTAGATAGAGTGGGACCTGTAATCTACAGGCTAGCACTTCCTCCCACAGTAAAAGAACATAATGTTTTCCATGTTTCATTATTCAAGAAATATGTAAATGACTCTAATCATATAATTGACTGGTCTATGATCCAGGTGGAACTGGAGGGAGAATTCCTACCAGAACCTCAATGCATATTGGATAGAAAGGAACTCCCGCTCCGGAATTGAACCATTGCATAGGTCAAGGTGTAGTGGAGACATTTTGGCCCAGATGAGGCTACATGGGAAATGGAGGATGCCATGAAACAAGCATATCTGATTTTATTTACCTCAGTACATACATGTCATATTGATAGATAGAACATTGAGGAGGATGTTCCTTTAAGGGGGAGGGAATTGTAACACCCTATTTCCCCCAGTCTGTAAAAATAACTATACTGGACAAGAACTATGGCAAACTCAAAGATGTGAATGTGTGATTTGAATGGACCTTAGTAAAAGTTACATGAATGTAAATAATGTTATGAATACATATATATATATATATATGACTACTGAGAGGGGGATGTGCTTCTAAAGAGACCATGATGGCCGAAGAAAGGTGGTGGAAGGCACCTGGAATGGTGTCGTTAACTTCCACCGAACCAAATTGAATTTGGTCTTCAATAGCCCGAAGAACCAAGAGCGGCTCGCTGGCCCCAAAATGAATTACTCACCAAGTTGGTAGGTAAAGAGGATCCTCATGAGTTAATGAGAGATGGGAATGAACCGCCCATACGTGGAAGCCTCATCCATGACCACCGCGGGGAAGTTCGTACCACACACAACCTCGGAAGGAAAGAAAAGGCAGGAAATACATGTGGGGGGAGGGGGGTCAGACGCAACAGAGATCGCAAGAGGGGAGAAATCGGAAGAACTCTGGAAAAATATATAGAGTGATTGATGAGAAGAGAAGAAGGAGAGTAACCTTCATTCTCGACTTCTGACGAACAGAGACTCAGTCTCACAACATCTTGGTCTAAGCTCGGGGGTGGCTGGTGGTAAATCCATTCAGAATTGTTGATCCTATGGTTGGGTGGAAAGGAGCACCCCTCTCAGTAGTTGCATCACACCTCATGTTTTTTTTATAAGTGTTATATATTGTATCTTGAATTTAAATATTCTGACATATATGCTCATGGTTTGTGAAGTTATGAATGATTTCCGTATAAGACTGTCTGTATGGTGTTTGATCAGAAATGGTGGTTGCATGCTTATATTGGAAAGACCACATATGAATTACTTATATATCTGTATATATATATATATATATATATATATATACTGAACGGATTCAGTATTCAAGTCTCTTCTTGGGAAATCTATTTCCTTATTTTATCTCAAGTGATGCCCTGGATAGATCTTTCCACAGGGACACCCTCTTTAAAAGTTTACCCAAGAATCTGCCAGAGGATTTTATGACATAAGTCTGAAAAACCCTACACGAGAGAGAATGGTATTATTAGACTTCGATATTTCGTAGTTTCGGCACCTGGAGTATCTAGGTGAGAGTCCTCTTGTACTCGCGAGTCCCGAAAACTCGACTTGCAAAATCCCGAAATGACAGCGTGTGGATGAATTAAGGACCTTTTGGTGGTTCGGTACCCAGGATACCCTTCCTCTTTCAAAATGCACGAATGATATCCTTTCAGAGGATCTAAGGTTTGTTACGACTGTTAAATTGGATGAAGGAATGCAAGCGTTAATGCCTCAAACCATTTTTAAACTTCATAAGTTGTGAAGAAATCAGGACGGTCGATTCCAAGACCCATGGGATTACCTAGACCGTCCAACTGTAGAGTACACATGGAGGTTGTTAAGCATTTCAAATTTTCAGAACCCGAGAGATCAGAGGGTAAGAACCCTTCTCCTCACGACTCGTGAAATCCCGACATATGAAATCCCGAAATGCTAGCGTGTGGCTAAGTAATGAGTTTTTGGAGTTTCAGAACCCGGGGTACCTAAGTGTGAGTTCTCCTATACTCGCAAGACCCGAAACCCCGATTCACAAAAACCCGAAATGATGATGTGGAGATGAGTTAGGACTTTTCGGTGTTTCGGAACCCGGAATACCCAAGGGAGTATTTCCTTGTACTCGCAAGTCCCGAAACCCCAACTTGTGAAATCTTGAAATGATAATAGTATGAAGAAGTTATAATATCTCGGAGTTTCGGTACCCGGGATATCTAGAGGCGAGTTCCTTGTACTCACAAGTCTCGAATCCCCGACCCGTGAAATTCCGACATATGAAATCCCGAAATAGACGCGCAGGTTTAAGAGTTTGTATTTCAGAGTTTCGGCTTCCGGAAGATCTAGGTGCGAGACCTCCTGTCTGCACACGTCATGAAACTTTGATTCGTGAAATCCCGAATTGGACCAGCATGGGTAAGTATTGATGTTCGGTATTTTGGGAAACGGGATATTCAAGGATAAGTTCCATTGTACCCACTAGTTACAAAATCCTGAACTTGGAAACCCCAAATTTGGTCAAGTATATGATGAGAGGGTGTATCGGATTTTCGGCATATAGGTAGTCGAGGAGCATGAAGCTTCGTCCTCTTGTATCGCGAAGTCCCAATTTGAGAAATCCCTATATGGCATAGTGTGAATTGAATTGGCGTTTTTGGCGTTTCGGTACCAAGACCCCAAAGGACAGTTTTTGTTCCATGTACCTACTAGATGTGATGTCCCGAAAGGAGAAATTCTGAAATGGCGTAGCACGGATAATCTTGGGTGTTTCGGTATTTCGGTACCTGAGATTCCTATTGGCAATTTATCTTGAACCCGCCAGTCCCAAAAACCCGGTTTACGAACTCCTGAAATAGACGGAGTGATATATATATATATATATATATACACATATATATATATATATATATATGTATGTATGTATGTATGTATGTATGTATGTATGTATGTATGTATGTATGTATGTATGTATGTATGTATGCATGTTTGTAGGGTTTGGAGTTTCAGCTCCCGAGAAACCTAAGTGCGAAACCTCCTGTCGTCGCATATCCTGAAATCCTGGTATGCGAAATCCTGAAGGGTAGAATACCAGGGCTTAATACGAGTTGTTGTTAATCTCGTTAAGCGGTTAGATCCATTTCAGGTTTCGTCCCTTTGAATGACAAGAGAGAAAAGGGAAATACATGCATCGCGATTTCCCAAATCGTGAAAGCCGACGAGCACCTCTCCGATAAGGCATGTGGTCATAACCGTCGATCATATGAGGGACTTTAAAAGGGAAAGGAGGGTCTGTAATAAGCTCCTTATAATTTAAAAAGGAAATAAAGCCGAAACTTTTCTAGCCCTGTGGTGGGTGTGTTACATATCCACTCTCATTTTGTCCCTCGAGCTTCTCCCCTACATGAAATACAGGTGTTGAAAACAATTGATGGCGACAAACCAAGCCTCGAGGACCACCCTACCTTGAGAGAATACAGAGATGTATTTCTGGAAGAGGTACCGGGTCTACCTCTGAAAAGGGACATTGACCTATCGATAGAACTTGCACTGGGAGTGGTGTCGGTGTCTAGGACACCCTACTGGATGAGCACACCTGAAGTAGTTGAACTCAAATTGCAATTGATAGAAATGATGGATAAGGGATATATTCAGCCCAACGTGTCTCCATGGGGAGTGCTAGTCCTATTTGTGAAAAATAAGGATGGTACCCTTAGAATGTGTATAGATTATAGACAACTTAATAAGGTAACCATAAAGAACAAGTACCCCTTGCCCAGGATCGTTGATCTGTTCGATCAATCGGGGGGTGCATCTATTTTCTCAAAGATTGATTTGAGGTCGGTATACCATCAAGTCTGAATCAAGGGTGAAGACATAGATAAAACTGCCTTCCAGACGAGGTATGGTCACTATGATTTTGTGGTAGTTCCATTTGGGTTAACCAATGCCACTGCCACTTTCATGTGCTTGATGAACAATGTACTCATCAAATTCCTAGACAAATTTGTGTTGGTTTTTATTGATGATATATTAATTTACTCCAAGAATGGAGAAGAGCATGAAGAGCATCCTAAGCTTGTGCTACAAGTGCTAAGAGAACATCAGCTCTATGCCAAATTCAACAAATCTGAATTCTTCCAGAAGCAAATACATTACTTAGACCACGCCCTATCTGAAGAACGAGTAGAGGTAGACCCTGACAAAATGAGGTCTATCATGGAATGGCCTACCCCAAAGGATGTTTTGGATATTAGATCCTTTATGGGATTAGCAGGATACTATAGGAGATTTATAAAAGGATTCTCCAAGATTGGTTGTCCAATCACTGCCCTCCAGAGGAAGGGGACAAAATTCACATGGACACAAAAATGTGAAGAAATATTTCAAACCCTGAAACATTTACTGACCCATGCACCCATGTTGAAGATTGTCGATCCTGAAGTCGACTTCCTCATATCCACAGATGCCTGTAAGGAAGGGCTCGGAGGAGTCCTTATGCAAGGAGGAAGTGTGGTATGCTATGAATCTCGAAACTTGAATAAGCACAAAGTCAACTATGTGACCCATGATCTAGAGATGGTTGCCATAGTGCATGTCTTGAAAATGTGAAGGCATTACCTCCTGGGAAGAAAATTTGTACTTATGACATATCACTGTGGATTGCGATATCTGTTTGACCAACCAAAGCTCAATTTCAGACAACCTAGGTGGATTCCCCTCCTTAGCAAGTTTGATTTCAAAATCAAACACATTAAATGAAAATAAAATAGGGTGGTTGATTCCCTTAGTAGAAGTATGAAAACAATTCGCCTGGCCGTAGTGAGTACATGTGAAACGGATGTTGAAGAAAGAGTCAAAAATGCACAAGAGACAGATATATTCTTCCAAACTATGACCTCGTACCTGCAGCAAGAACCCATAGGGATAAAGTATGGAGGCTACCAGATGATGGAAGGAGGTCTGCTCACTTACTGAAGAAGATTGTATATCCCAAATTGTGACGACTGGAAGAGGTTCATACTAGATGACCTACATAAAAGACCCTATACTGGTCATCCAGGATACCAGAAGATGATCATGGCCACCAGGAAACAATTCTATTAGCTTGGATTGAAGAAAGACATAGTTGAGTACCTAGCCAAATGCATAGAATGCCAACAGGTAAAAGCAGAACACCGACACCCAACAACATTATTACAACCTCTACCAATCCCGGAATGGAAATGGGAAACCATCTCCATGGATTTCATCACCTGATTACCAACCTCGACCAAATAGAATGACACGATCATGTTACTAGTGGATAAATTGAGGAATTCCACTCACTTTATCTCCGTCAAGTCAACTTGTAAGCCAATAGACATCGCCAACATATTACTGAAGGAGATATTTAAACTGCATGGTATGCCGAAAGAGATCGTGTCTGACAAATACACAAAATTCAATTCCAACTTTTGGAAATCACTAATGGCGGGTTTAGAGACCAAATTGTTGTTTAGCGCTGCCTATCACCCTCAAATCGATGGACAGATGGAAAGAGTAAACCAAATACTAGAAGACATGCTAAGAATGCATGTAATGCATCAACCCAAGAAGTGGGAAGACTATCTGCCACTGGTGGAATTTGCCTACAACAACGGCTACCAAGAGTCCTTAAAGATGAGTCCCTTCGAAGTCCTCTATGGTAGGCCGTGCAACACTCCTTTCAGCTGGAGTAATCCCGTAAACATAATTTCTTTTGGACCCAACATGTTGAAAGAAATGGAACAGCAAGTGACTCAGATAAAGCAAAACCTGAAGGTCGCTCAGGACCGACAAAAAAGCTACGCCGACCAAAAGAGAACCCCAAGAGAGTTCAAGATGGGAGACCATGTATATCTTAGATTTAGACCCAGGAAGAGTTCCCTGAAAATGGGAGCTTGTGCCAAGTTGGCACCTCGGTACTGTGGAACCTTTGAGGTTCTAGATAGAGTGGGACCTGTAGTCTACAGGCTAGCACTTCCTCCCATAGTAAAAGCACATAATGTTTTCCATGTTTCACTATTGAAGAAATATGTACATGATTCTAATCATATAATTGACTCGTCTGTGATCCAGGTGGAACTGGAGGGAGAATTCCTACCAGAACCTCAATGCATACTGGACAGAAAGGAAACCCCACTCCGGAAATGAACCATTGCACAGGTCAAGGTGTAGTGGAGACATTTTGGCCCAGATGAGGCTACATGGGAAATGGAGGATGCCATGAAATAGGCATATCCGATTTGGTTTACCTCAGTACATACATGTCATATTGATAGATAGAACATTGAGGACGATGTTCCTTTAAGGGGGAGGGAATTGTAACACCCTGTTTCCCCCAATCTTTAAAAATAACTATAATGGACAAGAACTATGGCAAACTCAAAGATGTGAATGTGTGATTTGAATGGACCTTAGTAAAAGTTCCATGAATGTAAATAATGTTATGAATATATATATATATATATATATATATATATGACTACTGAGAGGGGGATGTGCTTCTAAAGAGACCATGATGGCTGAAAAAAGGTGGTGGAAGGCATCTGGAATGGTGGCGTTAACTTCCACCGAACCAAACCGTATTTGGTCTTCACTGGCCTAAAGAACCAAGAGCGGCTCGCTGGCCCCGAAATGAATTACTCACCAGGTTGGTAGGTAAAGAGGATCCTCATGAGTTAATGAGATATGGGGATAAACCGCCCATCCGTGAAAGCCTCAGACATGACCACCACGGGGAAGTTCATGCCACACACAACCTCAGCAGGAAATAAAAGGAAGGAAAGACGTGTGGGGGGGGGGATCAGTTGTGACAGAGATCGCAAGAGGGGAGAAATCAGAAGAACTCTGGAAAAATATATAGACTGATTGATGAGCAGAGAATAAGGAGAGTAACCTTCGTTCTCGACTTCTGACGAATAGAGACTCAGTCTCAGAACATCGTGGTCTAAGCTCGGGGGTGGCTAGTGGTAAATCCATTTGGAATCATTGATCCTATGGTTGGGTGGAAATGAGCACACCTCTCAGCAGTTGCATCACACCTGGTGTTTTTCTGATAAGTGTTATATCTTGTATCTTGAATTTAAATATTCTAACATATATGCTCATGGTTTGTGAAATTATGAATGATTTCCATATAAGACTGTCTGTATGGTGTTTGATCAGAAATGGTGGCTGCATGCTTATATTGGAAAGACCACATATGAATTACTTATATATTTGTATATATGTGTATTTTGAATGGATTCAGTATTCCAGTCTGTTCTCGGGAAATCTATTTCCTTATTTTATCTCAAGTGATGCCCTAGATAGATCTTTACACAGGGACACCCTCTTTAAAATTTTACCCAAGAATCTACCAGAGGATTTTATGACATAAGTCTGAAAAACCCTGCACGAGAGAGAATGGTATTCTTAGACTTTGATATTTTTGTGTTTCAGCACCCGGGGTATCTAGGTGAGAGTCCTCTTGTACTCGCGAGTCCCGAAAATTCGACCTAGGAAATCCCGAAATGATAGTGTGTGGATGAATTAAGGAACTTTTGGTGGTTCGGTAGCCAGGATACCCTTCCTCTTTCTAAATGCACGAATGATATCCTTTCGGAGGATCTAAAGTATGTTACGACCGTTAAAATGGATGAACTAACGGAAGCATTAATGCCTCGAACCCTTTTTAAACTTCGTAAGTAGCGAAGAAATATGGACCGTCGATTCCAAGACCCATGGGAGTACCTAGACCGTCCAACTGTAGAGTACCTGAGGCAGTTGGTAAGCGTTTCGACTTTTCGGAACCTGGGAGATCAGAGGGTAAGAACCCTTCTCCTCACGACTCGTGAAATCTCGACATATGAAATCCCAAAATGATAGTGTGTGGGTAAGTTATGAATTTTTAGAGGTTCAGAACCCGGGTTACCTAAGTGCGAGTTCTCCTGTACTCGCAAGACCTGAAACCCCTATTCATGAAAACCCAAAATGATGACATAGAGATGAGTTAGGAATTTTTTATGTTTCGGAACCCGGAATACCCAAGGGAGTATTTCCTTGTACTTGCAAGTCCCAAAACCCCAACTTGTGAAATCCCGAAATGATAATAGTATGGAGAAGTTATAAGATCTCGGAGGGCACAAATGAATGTTTTTCGAGATCGAGGTTCTCAATGATAACATAAGGCTTAATTGATAGAAAAAAATGAATCTCCTCGATTCATTTTATTGTTGATAGTGGAAGCCAGAAGAAACTCATCTCAGTAGAGGTCTTCAAACAGTTGGGATTGTTGACAACACCGCACCCACAGCCATACAACATCGGGTGGCTTCGCCAAGGATGATATCTCCATGTCAGCCAGCAATGTCGATTGTCATATCAAAGGTTGCAGCAGAGCATGAAGATCAAAGGTTCCATTTCTTTATTATATCTCTGCTCTCATTTCGTGCCGAAAATAATCCATATCAGCGGTATCAGAGCAGGCTTCTCTTGATTGTTTTTTCAGTGCATGTCCCTGACGAGGTCCGAGTATAGAAAGTTGGGTCTCGAGCTTGTCTCTCTTGAGGAAAAATTCTCTCGCACACCTAAGAAACCCTCAATGGCGGAAGAAAAGAAAAATGAAGGAGAACACGATCCTATCAGTTTGTTGCTTGAGCAAGCTCTCACGCGACAGAGGGACGACAAAGATAGCCAAAAAAAATTGTCTCTCGAAAAAAATTCCAAGACACAAGAAAAGAAGGGTCATGGGAAGAAAAAGAAGGACATCGGAAAATGGTGTGATTTCCACAAAATAACCTGGCACAACATCGATGAATGTCGCACAAAATAGTCATTGGTGGTAGAGATGAAAGACAAGGAGATGAACCCTGATTCTGAATCTGATTATGAAAACACTGGTAAAGGACAGATCATTGATGCAGACCCCACTGCTATTGTCTAAACCGCATCAATTCAACCATAAGAACCAACATATCCAATAGAGGGGGAGCACCTTTTTCATTCATAGATATGGGTAAAGGCGACCCCGCTGCATTTTATTGTTGATAGCGGAAGCCAGAAGAACCTCATCTCAGCAGAGGTTGTCAAACAGTTTGGATTGCCAACAACAACAAACCCATATCCATACAACATCGGGTGGCTTCAACAAGGATGAGATCTCCATTTCAGCCATCAATGTAGATTTTCATACGGCATCCAGCCCTTCAAGGATGAGGTATTATGTGATGTTTTCCCATTGGATGTTTGTGATATTCTCTTGGGCCAACCATATATGTGGAAGCACCATGTTGTTTATGAGTCTCAACCCCGTAGTTTCATTGTTACTTTGGGGTGTCATCTCTACAGAATACCAGAGTTATTTCAAACTATTGCTCCACCTAAAAAGTGTTGTAAGGCAATATCTTATACAATCTATTCAAAAGGGGAATAGAAGGACATTGTAGGCACTACAGTCTCACCCCCTGCACCTTCTATCCAAGAGAAGCAGGTCAAAATGGTTGCAGCAAAGCACAACTATTCCTTCTACACACCTTCCTCTCATGTATCTCAACTTGTTGAACAACCTCAACCTCAACAGGTTCATGACAGACTTCCACAAGCTAAGCAGAACAACGTGTCCAGCAATACAAGCAGCTCACCTAGATGTAGATCCAGCAAACGCTTTTCCCTCTCCCCCAGGAACTCAACGCAATGGATACCATTTCTTCCTAAGGAGGGAGGATTGATCCAATTGGATATCGATGGCCACCCACCTTTTCCGACTAGCTCAAAATAGTTTTCTGGCAATTTTGGCAATTTACTAATTTTAGCAGGTTTTAACTTCCGGGGCCATTTTGAGGGCCCAAATCAAAGTTTTTCACGATCTAGGTTCTCAATGACAAATAAAGGCATAATTGATCCCCCAAAATGAACCTCCTCGATGATACCTTTCCAACAAGCTATCATACGCCTAAAACGGAGATCGTATGCAAACGTTACGACCCCGAGAAGTTCATGTACTAACTTACCCAAACAAGGCCCTCATGACTTTTGGTGCTTCATCTCCTAGGGTTAGGTTTTTGGATATCTAGGTCTTTTGGCATTCCTGTTTATTGTAAAAAGGCATCTATAGCCTCATTGTAATCATCTTCTTGCGAATGCGAGTAGCCGTCACATCTCTTCTCAGACATAAGCTGCCACCATTCTAGCGAGTCTTTCACTCTGTATTTTTACAGTCTCTATACATTTCTTTGATTAATAGAAATCGTGTATTACTGTATATCTGTGCGTATGGTTGCATATCTGATACATTTCTGTTATATTATTGAATATCTACAATATCTCTATGCATTTATTTATTATATCTCTGCACTCATTTCGTGCCGAAAATAATCTGGATCAGTGGTATCAGAGCAGGTTGCTCCTGATTGTTTTTTCAGTGCATGTCCCTGAAGAGGTCCGAGTATAGAATGTTGGATCTTGAGCTTGTCTCTATTGACAACAACCTCTCTCGTACACCCAAGAAACCCTCAATGGTGGAAGAAAATAAAAATGATGGAGCAGACGATCCTATCAGTCTGTTGCTTGAGCAAGCTCTCACGCGACAAAGGGATGAAATGATGGAGAATTTTTCCCACATCCTTCAATGTCTGCCGATAGAAACAGTTGCATCTTCATAAAGAGGCCACTTTGGAGGCACCTCGCCTTTCAAGGTACAAGTTAATTTTGATATTCCTGTATTTGAAGGACAGATAGATGCAGAAGCCCTAGACAAATGGTTAAATCTGCTAGAAGGTTATTTCTCTATTCACAAATTTCCTGACAAAGAAAAGATCACCTTCGCACTCCTTAAATATCTCCCCCATGTCAAACATTGGTGGGAAACTTATTGGGAGCAGATTTCCACAGAGAAGTCTGAAATATATGGGGCCGATCCCACTTGGGAATTTTTTGTGGATGTGGTAAAGGAACAGTATTACCCTATTGGAAACTATGAGAACCAGTACATGAGATGGACCACACTGTGGCAAGAGAGGGGCCAAGCAGTTCCAGAGTTCACCAATACCTTCCATACCTTGCGCACCAAGCTGGGTATGAAAGACTCTGAGTGACATTTGGTTCTGAAATACCATGGGGCTCTACACAGATACATCCAGACTTAAATGGATTTTCTGGACATCTCATGACTCGGTGCTACTTATCGATATGCTGTTAAAATCGAAAAGAAATTTAACCACCAAAACAAACAAGATTTCAGATCTATAAATCTGCAACAACCAAAGTATGACAAAGACATCCCTAACAAATAGTCTCCCGGAAACCAGTCCAAGACACAGGTAAAGAAGGGTCACGGGAAGACACTGAAGGACACCGTAAAATGGTGCGATTTCCACAAAAGCCCCTGGCACAACACCAATGAATGTTGCTCAAAACAGTCATTGGTGGCCGAGATCAAAGGCAACGAGGCGAACCCTGATTCAGAATCCAATTCTGAAAACATTGGTAAAGGACAAATCATTGACATAGACCCCACTGCTATTGTCGCAACCACATCAATTCAACCAAGAGGGGGAGCAACTTTTTCTTTCACAGATGTGGGTGAAGGGGACCCTGCTGCATTTTATTGTTGATAGCAAAGGCCATAAGAACCTCATCTTAGCAGAGTTCATCAAATAGTTTGGATTGTCGACAACACCACACCCATAGCCATACAACATCGGGCGGCTTCGCCAAGGATGCGATCTTCTTGTCAGCCAACAATGTCGATTGTCATACGACATCCATCCCTTCAAGTATGAGGTATTATGTGATGTTGTCCCACTGGATGTATCTGATATTCTCTTGGGCCAACCATATATGTGGAAGCACCATGTTGTTTATGAGTCTCGACCCCATAGTGTCATTGTTACTTTGGGGGGTCATCTCTACAGAATACCAGAGGTAGTTCCAACTATTGTTCCACCTAAAAAGTGTTGCAAGGCAGTATCTCATACTGCAAAATTAAGCTTCCTCACAATCTGTTCAGAAGGGGAACAGAAGGACATTGCAACCACTACAGTCTCGCCCCCTGCACCTTCTATCCAACAAAAGCAGGTCAACAAGGTTGAAGCAAAGCACAAAGATTCCTTATGCACACCTTCCTCTCATGTAGCTCAACTTTTTGAAAAGCCTCAACTTCAACAGGTTCATGACAGACTTCCGCAAGCTAAGCAACGCGACGTCTCTAGCAATACAAACAGCTCACGCAGATGCAGATCCAATAAACACTTTTCCCTCTCCCTTGGGAACTCTACGCAATGGATACCATTTCTTCCTAAGGAGGGAGGACTAATCCAGGTGGATATCGGTGGCCACCTACCTTTTCTGACTGGATCAAAATAGTTTTCTGGCAATTTTGGAAATTTACTATTTTTAGCAGGTTTTAACTTTTGGGGCCATTTTGAGGGCCCAGATGAAGGTTTTTCGAGATCGAGGTTCTCAATGATAACCAAAAGGCATAATTGATCCCCCAAAATGAATCTCCTTCACAATACCTTTCCAATGAGCTATCATATGCCTAAAACGGAGACCATGATGGCTGAAGAAAGGTGGTGGAAGGCAACTGGAATGGTGGTGTTAACTTACACCAAACCAAACCTCATTTTGTCTTCACTGGCCCGAAGAACCAAGAGCGGCTCGCTGGGCCCGAAATGAATTACTCACCAGGTTGGTAGGTAAAGATCCTCCCCATGAGTTAATGACGGATGGGGATGAACCGCCCATCCGTGGAAGCCTCAGACCTGACCACCGCAGGGAAGTTTGTGCCAAATGCAACCTCACTGGGAAAGAAAAGTCAGGAAAGAGGTGTGGAGGGGGGGGGGTTCAGACACGCCAAATATCGCAAGTTGGGAGAAATCGAAAGAACTCTGGAAAAATATACAGAGTGATTGATGAGCAGAGAAGAAGGAGAGTAACCTTCGTTCTCGACTTTTGACGAACAAAGACTCAGTCTCACAACATCGTGATCTAAGCTTGGGGGTGGCTAGTGGTAAATCCATTCGGAATCACTAAGCCTATGGTTGGCTGGAAAGAAGCACCCCTCTCAGCAGTTGCATCGCATCTGGTGTTTTTTTTATAAGTGTTATATCTTGTATCTTGAATTTAAATATTCTGACATATATGCTCATGGTTTGTGAAATTATGAATGATTTCTGTATAAGACTGTTTGTATGGTGTTTGATCAGAAATGGTGGTTGCATGCTTATATTGGAAAGACCACATATGAGTTACGTATATATTTGTATATATGTATATTTTGAATGGATTCATTATTCAAGTCTGTTCTCGAGAAATCTATTCCCTTATTTTATCTCAAGTGATGCCCTGGATAGATCTTTCCACAGGGACACCCTCTTTAAACGTTTACCCAAGAATATGCCAGAGGATTTTATGACATAAGTCTGAAAATCCCTACGCGAGAGAGAATGTTATTCTTAGACTTTGATATTTCAGAGTTTCGGCACCAGGGGCATCTAGGTGCGAGTCCTCTTGTACTCGCGAATCCCGAAACCTCGACCTGCGAAATCTTGAAATGACAGCGTGTGGTTGAATTAAGGATCTTCCGGTGGTTCAGTACCCAGGATACCCTTCCTCTTGCTAAATGCACAAATGAGATCCTTTCGGAGGATCTAAGCTCTGTTACGACTCTTAAATTAGATGAAGGAACGTAGGTGTTAATGCCTCGAACCCTTTTTAAACTTCGTAAGTAGCGAAGAAATCGGGACCGTTGATTCCAAGACCCATGGGAGTACCTGGACCGTCCAACTTTAGAGTACACATGGCGATCGGTAAGCGTTTCGACATTTTAGCACCCAGGAGATCAGAGGGTAAGAACCCTTGTCCTCACGACTCATGAAATCCTGACATATGAAATCCTGGAATGCTAGCGTGTGGGTAAGTTATGAGTTTTTGTAGTTTCGGCACCCGGGGTACCTAAGTGAGAGTTCTCCTGTACTCGCCAAACCTGAAACCCTGATTCATGAAAACCCAAAATGACTACGTGGAGATGAGTTAGGACTTTTCAGTGTTTTAGAACCTGGAATACCCAAGGGAGTATTACCTTGTACTCTTAAGTCCCGAAACCCCGACTTGCAAAATCCTGAAATGATAATAGTATGGAGAAGTTATAAGATCTCGGAGTTTCAGTACCCAGGATATCTAGAGGCGAGTTCCTTGTACTCGCAAGTCCTGAATCCCCGACCCACGAAATTCTGACATATGAAATCCTGAAATAGATGCGCAGGTTTAAGAGTTTGTATTTTGGAGTTTCAACTTCCGGAAGATCTAGGTGCGAGACCTCCTGTCTGTGCACGTCGCGAAACTTCAATTCGCGAAATCCTGAATTGGACCAGCATTGGTAAGTATTGATGTTCGATATTTCGGGAACTGAGATATTCAAGGATAAGTTCCCTTGTACCCACGAGTTGCGAAATCCCGAACTGCGAAACCCCGAATTTGGTCAAGTATCTGATGAGCGAGTGTATCGACGTTTTGGCATTCGGGTAGTCGAGGAGTGTGAAGCTTTGTCCTCTTGTATCGTGAAGTCCCGATTTGTGAAATCCCGATATGGCATAGTGTGAATTGAATCGGCATTTTCGACATTTCGGTATCGAGACCCCAAAGGACAGTTTTTGTTCCGTGTACCTACTATATGCGAAGTCCCAAAAGGAGAAATGTCGAAATGGCTTAGCACGGATAATATTGGGTGTTTCGGTATTTCAGTACCCGAGATGCCTATTGGCAAGTTCTCTTGCACCCGCCAGTCCCGAAAACCTGGTTTGCGAACTCCCAAAATAGACGGAGCCATATCTATATATATATATATATATAGATAGATAGATAGATATGTAGGGTTCAGAGTTTCGGTTCCTAGGAAACCTAAGTGAGAAACCTCTTGTCGTCACATATCCTGAAATCCTGGTATGCGAAATCCCAAAGGGTAGAATACCAGGGCTTAATTTGAGTTTTTGTTAATCTCGTTAAGCGGTTAAATCCATTTCGGGTTTCGTCCCTTCGAAAGACAAGAGAGAAAAGGGAAATACATGCATCACAATTTCCCGAATCACGAAAGACGACAAGCACCTCTCCGATAAGGCCTGTGGTCATAGCCGTCGATCATATGAGGGACTTTAAAAGGGAAAGGAGGGTCTGCAATAAGCTGCTTAGAATTTAAAAAGGAAAGAAAGTTGAAAATTTTCTAGCCTCGTGGTGGGTGTGTTACAAATTGGTATCAGAGCATGGTTACAACACTAGGCCTACTTGGGCTCATGAACAAGTTGTGCAGAAGCTTCGTTTGAAACGATCCTAAAAGGAGTAACCCCCTGTCTTAACCTTCTCAATTAAAAAGTTGAAGTTAAGAATGAAAACCCCTATTGTGTGTGTGCATGAGAAAAAAATATGAGTTTATGTACTGGTTATAAATGAATATGAACATTGACCAACAACTAGCGTTTTTCCTTTTGCACACAATTGGGAGATCAACCACGGGAAATTGTAGACGTATAGAATGGTGACTCACCAAGAGGTGGGGGAAGGCTCCCATAATAGAGACGAATATTATGACAAAAGAAGGGCATTAGGGACCCCTCTAGATCTAGTTGAGACTATGAGGAGCCTCATGGTTGAATTACAAAGCTGTAAGGCTGACAATGAGAGCATGATGAAAGAACAAGAAAAGAAAACATAAATTAACGCAGTTTTACTGTAGATCTTCTCTGACCTACAAAGACAAATGTAGCATGAACCTGAGGTACATAAACATGGTCATGTCAGTGGCCACACTGAGAGGAACACCTCGAAAAAGGTCTAGACCAGAGGTAAAGGACAAGCGGCGGACGATTCCTCTGGAAAGGAAGCTGGCGGTTCGGAGGACTCTTCTAGTAGCAGAACTAGTTCTTATTCCCAAAGAAGACAGAAGAAGCGAAATCTTTCCAAGGGGAATAAATTCAAAGAATTCAGGAAGGCCAAACCACCCTCCTTCGATGGTGAAATAAAGAAGGGAGAGGAAGCAGAGGCATGGCTGCTTGGAATAAAGAAGTATTTCAAAGTCCATAACTTTGCAGAAAATTTGAAGGCCCGAGTGGCCATCTTCAACCTTAACGGAAAGGCTTCCATTTGGTGGGAAGACCTTAAGAATGTGAAAGGGGTTTGCGAAGAGGACCTGTCTTGGGAACGGTTTGATAAATACTTCCGAGAGAAGTATCTGTCGGAAAAATATTTCGATGAAAAGACTAAAGAATTCTATGAACTCAAACTGGGGCAACTCGTTATAGAGGAATATGTCAGCAAATTCCTCAAGTTGTTGAGGTATGTACCTTATATAAAGTCATAAAAGGAAAAGGTGCAACATTTCATCAACGGGCTACCTAAGGACTACCGGGACAAAATTGAATTTGATGAGCCAAAGACCCTAGAAGGCACTATCTGAAAGGCAAGATATTTCCATGAATAGTTTGGACATTAGACAAAACCTCATGAAGGTTGGAAACCAAAGAATAGTTTGGGATTTCAGAGAAAAGGGATTAAATCCCGAATATTTAAAAAAACTATAAGAAGAACTCAAGGATGAGCTTCCCAGCCCAGAGTGTACACCAACAGAACTTTCCCTCCTTGAGCAGAAATAAAACTTATGGGTTTGTACTAGTAAATGTTGATAACCCAAAGAGAGAACCTTTGAAATGTTGGGGCTGCGGAGAAGAACATCTACTGAGCATGCATGATTTTAAGGATGGAAATTTATTTTAAAATGTAGAAACCTTGGTGAATATTACTAATCCTTCATATGTCAACTATAAATGTTTGGCGATATTTTTTTTTAAATATTCAAATTTCTAAGTATTTTATATAGTTTTTATAAAATTTTGGCGATTTTTAAGGTAAAATAATTTTATCCTATAGAATTTGG
>ML780157.1:245872-265400 GCA_009831015.1 Picea engelmannii | reverse complement strand
GTTTGGCGATATTTTTTTTTAAATATTCAAATTTCTAAGTATTTTATATAGTTTTTATAAAATTTTGGCGATTTTTAAGGTAAAATAATTTTATCCTATAGAATTTGGGTGAATCATTTTTAAAATAGAAAATCTCATTTTTGGAAAAACCATGGAAAATTAGCCCATGAGCGAAATTTAGTCCCTAAAATCATCTATGCTACTGAGAGACTGTCCACATCAACAATAGAATAGTCGGAGAATTTACAACATCCAGGAAGCTACCACCGTCAATGATGTGGCAAGGAGTGTGCCGCAAATTTATGCAGCCTTGGATAATAACCAAGCCGACCACCAAGCTTCAATGGTGGAAATCGAAGGTATGATTTCCAACCATCTAGTGTCTATTCTAATTGACCCTGGTTCAAACTTGAGTTATATAGCCCCTAAGACTATTGATAAGTGTAGACTACATCCACATAAACCTACCAAGCCATGGTTGGTACAGCTAGCCACTGGCACCAGAAGAAGGGTAGTAGAGGTCATACCAGCTTGCCATTTAATGTTGGGTGAATTCCCCACCCAAGCAACCCTTAACATATTACCCCTGGGATCATATGATCTGTTGATTGGTATGGACTGGATAGCCACCCATAAAGCCAGATTGGACTGTTACCATAAAACCTTAGAATGTGTAAGTAAAGAAGGAAAAAGGATAACCCTTCAAGGCATCCGAAAACCTATCTCAGTGAGACAAATAACATCTCTACAAATGAGAAGGTATTGCCGAAAAGGATGTCCCCTATATGCATTATAGATGTTGAAAACAATTGAAGGCGACAAACCAAGCTTCAAAGACCACCCTACCTTGAGAGAATACAGAGATGTATTTCCAGAAGAGGTACTAGGTCTACCTCCGAGAAGAAACATTGACTTCTCGATAGAACTTACACCGGGAGCAGTGTCGATGTCTAGGACACCCTACCGGATGAGCACACCTGAAGTAGTTGAACTCAAATTGCAATTGATGGAAATGATGGATAAGGGCTATATCCGACCTAGCGTGTCTCCATGGGGAGTACCAGTCCTATTTGCGAAAAAGAAGGATGGTACCCTTAGACTGTGTATAGATTATAGACAACTTAATAAGTTAACCATAAAGAACAAGTACCCCTTGCCCAGGATCGTTGACCTATTCGATCAATCGGGGGGTGCATCTATTTTCTCAAAGATTGATTTGAGGTTGGGATACCATCAAGTCCGAATCAAGGGTGAAGACATCCATAAAACTACCTTACGGACGAGGTATGGTCACTATGAGTTTGTGGTAGTTCCATTTGGGTTAACCAATGCCCCTGCCACTTTCATGTGCTTGATGAACAATGTACTCAGCAAATTCCTAGACAAATTTGTGTTGGTTTTTATTGACGATATACTAATTTACTCCAAGAATGGAGAAGAGCATCAAGAGCATCTTAAGCTTGTGTTGCAAGTTCTAAGAGAACATCATCTCTATGCCAAATTCAGCAAATGTGAATTCTTCCAGAAGCAAATACATTACTTAGACCACGTCCTATCTGAAGAAGGAGTAGCAGTAGACCCTGACAAAGTCATATCTATCATGGAATGGCCTACCCCAAAGGATGTTTCAGATATCAGATCCTTTATAGGATTAGGAGGATACTATAGGAGATTTATAAAAGGATTCTCCAAGATTGGTTTTCCAATCACTACCCTCCGGAGGAAAGGCGACAACATTCACATGGACACAAAAATGTGAAGAATGATTTCAAACCTTGAAACATCTACTAACCCACGCACCCGTGTTGAAGATCGTCGATCCCGAAGCCGACTTCCTCGTGTGCACAGATGCCTGTAAGGAAGGGATTGGAGGAGTCCTTATGCAAGGAGGAAGTGTGGTATGCTATGAATCCTAAAACTTGAATGAGCAGGAAGTCAACTATGTGACCCATGATCTAGAGTTGGCTGCCATAGTGCATGCCTTGAAAATGTGGAGGCATTACCTCCTGGGAAGAAAATTTGTACTTATGATAGATCACTGTGGATTACGATATTTGTTTGAACAACCGAAGCTCAATGCCAGACAAGCTAGGTGGATGGCCCTCCTTAGCGAGTTTGATTTTGAAATCAAACACATTAATGGAAAAGAAAATAGGGTGGCTGATGCCCTTAGCAGAATTATGAAAACAATTCACCTGGTTGCGGTGAGTACCTGTGAAACAGATGTCGAAGAAAGAGTCAGAAAAGCACAAGAGACAAACGTATTCTTCCAGATAGTGACTTCGTACCTACAGCAAGAACCCACAGGGTCTGCTCACTTACTGAAGCAGATTGTATATCTGAGATTGTGACGACTTGAAGAGGTTAATACTGGATGAACTACATAAAACACCCTATATTGGTCATCTAGGATACCAGAAGATGATCACGGCCACCAAGAAACAATTCTATTGGCTTGGATTGAAGAAAGACATAGTTAAATACCTAGCCAAATGCATAGAATGCCAATAGGTAAAATAATAACACTGACACCCAACAGGATTATCACAACCTCTAGCAATCTCGGAATGGAAATGGGAAACTATCTCCATGGATTTCATCACCGGATTACCAACCTCGACCAAACAAAATGACGACATCATGGTAGTGGTGGATAAATTGAGAAACCCCGCTCACTTTATCTCTGTCAAGTCAACTTGTAAGGCAATAGACATTGCCAACATATTAATGAAGGAGATATTTAAACTGCATGGTATGCCGAAACAGATCGTTTCTGACAGAGACACGAAATTCAATTCAACTTCTGGAAATCACTAATGGCAGGTTTAGAGACCAATCTTCCATTTAGCACCGCTTGTCACCCTGAAACCGATGGAAAGATGGAAAGAGTGAACCAAATACTAGAAGACATGCTAAGAATGCATGTAATGCATCAACCCAAGAAGTGGGAAGACTACCTGCCACTGTTGGAATTTGCCTACAACAATGGCTACCAAGAATCCTTAAAGATGAGTCCCTTCGAAGCCCTCTATGGTACGTCGTGCAACACTCCTGACAGCTGGAGTAATCCCATAAACAAAATTTCTTTTAGACCTGACATGTTGAAAGAAATGGACCAGCAAGTGACTCAAATAAAAAACAACCTGAAGGTCGCTCAGTACCGACAGAAAAGCTACGCTGACCAAAAGAGAACCCCAAGAGAGTTCAAGATGGGAGACCATGTATATCTCAGAGTTAGACCCAGGAAGAGTTCCCTTAAAATGGGAGATCTTGCCAAGTTGGCACCTCGGTACTGTGGACCCTTTGAGGTTCTAGATAGAGTGGGACCTGTAGTCTACAGGATAGCACTTCCTCCCACAGTAAAAGAACATAATGTTTTCCATGTTTCATTATTGAAGAAATATGTACATGATTCTAATCATATAATTGACTAGTCTGTGATCCAGGTGGAATCGGAGGGAGAATTTCTACCAGAACCTCAATGCATACTGGACAGAAAGGAAACCCCACTCTGGAACTGAACCATTGCACAGGTCAAGGTGCAGTGGAGACATTTTGGCCCAGAAGAGGCTACATGGGAAATGGAGGATGCCATGAAACAGGCATATCCGATTTTTTTTGCCTTAGTACATACATGTCATATTGATAGATAGAACATCGAGGATGATGTTCCTTTAAGGGGGAGGGAATTGTAACACCATGTTTCCCCCAGTCTATAAAAATAACTATACTAGCCAAGAACTATGGCAAACTCAAAGATGTGAATGTGTGATTTGAATGGACCTTAGAAAAATTTCCATGAATGTAAATAATGTTATGAATATATATATATATATATGTGTGTGTGTGTGTGTGTGTGTGTGTGTGTGTGACTATTGAGAGGGGGATGTGCTTCTAAAGAGACCACAATGGCTAAAGAAAGGTGGTGGAAGGCACCTGGAATGGTGGCATTAACTTCTACCGAACCAAACCGTATTTGGTCTGCACTGGCGCAAAGAACCAAGAGCGGCTCGCTGGCCCCGAAATGAATTACTCTCCAGGTTGGTAGGTAAAGAGGCTCCTCATGAGTTAATGAGAGATGGGGATGAACTTCCCATCCGTGTAAGCCTCAGACCTGGCCACCGCGGGGAATTTTGTTCCACACACAACCTCGCCAGGAAAGAAAAGGCAGGAAAGTGGTGTGCGGGGGGGGGAGGATCAGACGCGACAGAGATCGCAAGAGGCGATAAATCGGAAGAACTCTGGAAAAATATATAGAGTGATTGATGAGAAGAGAAGAAGGAGAGTAACCTTCACTCTCGACTTTTGACGAACAGAGAATCAGTCTCATAGCATCGTGGTCTAAGCTCGGAGGTGCCTAGTGGTAAATCCATTCGGAATCGTTGATCCTATGGTTGGGTGGAAATAAGCACCCCTCTCAGCAGTTGCATCACACCTGCTATTTTTCTGATAAGTGTTATATCATGTGTCCCGTATCCCCGACCCGTGAAATTTTGACATATGAAATCCTGAAATAGATGCGCAGGTTTAAGAGTTTGTATTTCGGAGTTTCGGCTTCCGGAAGATCTAGGTGCAAGACCTCCTGTCTGCGCACATTGCGAAACTTCGATTCATGAAATCCCGAATTGGACCAGCATGGGTAAGTATTGATGTTCGGTATTTGGGGAACCGGGATATTCAAGGATAAGTTCCCTTGTACCCACTAGTTACGAAATCCTGAACTGGGAAACCTCAAATTTGGCCAAGTATATGATGAGCGGGTGTATCGAATTTTTGGCATTCAGGTAGTTGAGGAGCATGAAGCTTCATCCTCTTCTATCGCGAAGTCCCAATTTGCAAAATCCCTATATGGCATAGTGTGAATTGAATCAGCGTTTTCGAAATTTCAGTACCGAGACCCCAAAGGACAGTTTTTGTTCCATGTACCTACTAGATGTGATGTCCTGAAAGGAGAAATGCTGAAATGGCTTAGCATGGATAATCTTGGGTGTTTCGGTATTTCGGTACCCGAGGTTCCTATTGGCAAGTTCTCTTGCACCCGCCAGTCCCAAAAACCCGGTTTGTGAACTCCCAAAATAGACGGAGTGGTATATATATATATATATATATATATATATATATATATATATATATATGTATATGTATGTATGTATGTATGTAGGGTTCGGAGTTTCAGCTCTCAAGAAACCTAAGTGCGAAACCTCCTGTCGTCACATATCCCAAAATCCCATTATGAGATATCCTGAAGGGCAGAATACCAGGGCTTAATCTGAGTTGTTGTTAATCTCATTAAGCGGTTAGATCTGTTTCAGGTTTCGGCGCTTTGAATGACAAGAGAGAAAAGGGAAATACATGCATCACAATTTCCCGAATCGCAAAATCCGAGGAGCACATCTCCGATAAAGCCTGTGGTCATAGCCGCCAATCATATGAGGGACTTTAAAAGTGAAAGGAGGGTCTGTGATAAGCTCCTTAGAATTTAAAAAGGAAAGAAAGCCGAAAATGGTCTAGCCCCATGGTGGGTGTGTTACATCTCCACTCTCATTTCGTGCCTAGAGCTTGTCCCCTATATGCAATACAAGTGTTGAAAACAATTGAAGGCGACAAACCAAGCCTCGAAGATCACCCTACCTTGAGAGAATTTAGAGATGTATTTCTGGAAGAGGTATTGGGTCTACCTCTGAGAAGGGACATTGACTTCTCGATAGAACTTGCACCGAGAGCGGTGCCGGTGTCTAGGTCACCCTACCGGATGAGCACACCTGGATGAGCACACCTGAAGTACTTGAACTCAAATTGCAATTGATAGAAATGATGAATAAGGGATATATATGGAACAGCGTGTCTCCATGGGGATTACCAGTCCTATTTCTGAAAAAGAAGGACAGTACCCTTAGAATGTGTATAGATTATAGACAACTTAATAAGGTAACCATAAAGAACAATTACCCCTTGCCCAGGATCATTGACCTGTTCGATCAATCGGGGGGTGGGTCTATTTTCTCAAAGATTGATTTGAGGTCGGGATACCATCAAGTCTGAATCAAGGGTGAAGACATCCATAAAACTGCCTTCCGGATGAGGTATGGTCACTATGAGTTTGTGGTAGTGCCATTTGGGTTAACCAATGCCCCTGTCACTTTCATGTGCTTGATGAACTATGTACTCAGCAAATTCCTAGACAAATTTGTGTTGGTTTTTATGGACAATATATTAATTTACTCCAAGAATGGAGAAGAGCATGAAGAGCATCTTAATCTTGTGTTGCAAGTGCTAAGAGAACATCAACTCTATGCCAAATTCAGCAAATGTGAATTCTTCCAGAAGCAAATACATTACTTAGACCACATCCTATTTGAAGAAGGAGTAGCAGTAGACCCTGGAAAAATTAGGTCTATCATTGAATGGCCTACCCCAAAGGATGTTTCGAATATCAGATCCTTTATGGGATTAGCAGGATACTATAGGAGATTTATAAAAGGAATCTCCAAGATTGGGTGTCCAATCAGTACCCTCCAGAGGAAGGGAACAAAATTCACATGGACACAAAAATGTGAAGAAATATTTCAAACCTTGAAACATCTACTGACCCACGCACCCATGTTGAAGATCACCAATCTCGAAGATGACTTCCTCGTGTGCACATATGCCTATAAGGAAGAGCTTGGAGGAGTCCTTATGCAAGGAGGAAGTGTGGTATGCTATGAATACTGAAACTTGAATGAGCACAAAGTCAACTATGTGACCCATGATCTAGAGCTGGCTGCCATAGTGCATGTTTTGTAAATGTGGAGGCAATACCTCCTAGGAAGAAAATTTGTACTTATGACAGATCACTGTGGATTGCGATATTTGTTTGACAAACCAAAGCTCAATGCAAGACAAGCTAGGTGGATGGCCTTGCTTAGCGATTTTGATTTAGAAATCAAACATATTAAAGGAAAACAAAATAGGGTGGCTAATTCCTTTAGCAGAAGTATGAAAACAATTCACCTGGATGTGGTTAGTACCTGTGAAACGGATGTCAAAGAAAGAGTCATAAATGCACAAGAGATAGACATATTCTTCCATACTGTGACCTTGTACCTGCAGCAAGAACCCACAGGGATAAATTATGGAGGCTACTAGATGATGGAAGGAGGTCTGCTCACTTACCGAAGAAGATTGTATATCCTAGATTGTGACGACTTGAAGAGGTTCATACTGGATGAACTACATAAAATACCCTATACTGGTCATCCAGGATACCAAAAGATGATCACGGCCACCAAGAAACAATTCTATTAGCTTGGATTGAAGAAAGACATAGTTGAGTACCTAGCCAAATGCATAGAATGCGAACAGGTAAAAGCATAACACCGACACCCAGCAGGATTATTACAACCTCTACCAATCCCAGAATGGAAATGGGAAACCATCTCCATGGATTTCGTCACCAGATTACCAGCCTTGACCAAACATAATGACACCATTATGGTACTGGTGGATAAATTGAGCAAGTCCGCTCACTTTATCTTTCTCAAGTCAACTTGTAAGGCAATAGACATCGCCAACATATTCCTGAAGGAGATATTTAAACTGCATGGTAGGCCGAAACAGATCGTGTCTGACAGAGACACGAAATTCAATTCCAACTTTTGGAAATCACTAATGGCGGGTTTAGAGACCAAGTTGTTGTTTAGCTCCGCCTATCACCCTCAAACCGATGGACATATGGAAAGAGTGAACCAAATACTAGAAGACATGCTAAGAATGCATGCAATGCATCAACCCAAGAAGTGGGAACACTACCTGCCACTGGTGGAATTTTCCTACAACAACGGCTACCAAGAATCCTTAAAGATGAGTCCCTTTGAAGTCCTCTATGGTAGGTCGTGCAACACTCTTGTCAGCTGTAGTAATCCCGCAAACATAATTTCTTTTGGACTCGACATGTTGAAAGAAATGGAACAACAAGTGACTCAGATAAAGAAAAACCTGAAGGTCTCTCAGGACCGACATAAAATCTACACTGACCAAAAGAGAGCCCCAAGAGAGTTCAAGATGGGAAACCATGTATATCTCAGAGTTAGACCCAGGAAGAGTTCCCTGAAAATGGGATCTTGTCCCAAGTTGGCACCTCAGTACTATGGACCCTTTGAGGTTCTATATAGAGTGGGACCTGCAGTCTACATGATAGCACTTCCTCCCACAGTAAAAGAACATAATGTTTTCCATGTTTCATTATTGAAGAAATATGTACATGATTCTAATCATATAATTGACTGGTCTGTGATCCAGGTGGAACCGGAGGGAGAATTCCTACCAGAACCTCAATGCATACAGGACAGAAAAGAAACCCCACTCTGGAACTGAACCATTGCACAGGTCAAGGTTTAGTGGAGAGATTTTGGCCCAGATGAGGCTACATGGGAAATGGAGGATGCCATGAAGCAGGCATATCCGATTTTATTTACCTCAGTACATACATGTCATATTGATAGATAGAACATTGAGGACAATGTTCCTTTAAGGGGGAGGGAATTGTAACACCCTGTTTCCCCCAGTCTGTAAAAATAACTATACTGGACAAGAACTATGGCAAACTCAAAGATGTGAATGTGTGATTTGAATGGACCTTAGTAAAAGTTCCATGAGTGTAAATAATGTTATGAATATATATATATATATATATATATATATATATATGACTACTGAGAGGGGGATATGCTTCTAAAGAGACCACGATGGCTGAAGAAAGGTGGTGGAAGGCACCTGGAATGGTGGTGTTAACTTCCACCGAACCAAACCGTATTTGGTCTTCACTGGCCCGAAGAACCAAGAGTGGCTCACTGGCCCCAAAATGAATTACTCACCAGGTTGGTAGGTAAAGAGGCTCCTCATGAGTTAATGAGAGATGGGGATGAACCACCCATATGTGGAAGCCTCAGACATGACCACCACGGGGATGTTCGTGCCACACACAGCCTCAGTAGGAAAGAAAAGGAAGGAAAGACATGTGGGGGGAGGGGGATCAGACGCGACATAGATCGCAAGAGGGGAGAAATCGAAAGAACTCTGGAAAAATATACAGAGTGATTGATGAGCAGAGAAGAAGGAGAGTAACCTTCGTTCTCGACTTTTAACGAACAAAGACTCAGTCTCACAACATTGTGGTCTAAGCTCAGGGATGGCTAGTGGTAAATCCATTCGGAATCGTTGATCCTATGGTTGGGTCGAAACAAGCACCCCTCTCAACAGTTGCATCACACCTGGTGTTTTTCTGATAACTATTATATCTTGTATCTTGAATTTAAATATTCTAACATATATGCTCATGGTTTGTGAAATTATGAATGATTTCCATATAAGACTGTCTGTATGGTGTTTGATCCGAAATGGTGGTTGCATGCTTATATTGGAAATACCACATATCACTTACTTATATATTTGTATATATGTGTATTTTGAACGGATTCAGTATTCAAGTCTGTTCTCGGGAAATCTATTTCCTTATTTTATCTCAAGTGATGCCCTGGATAGATCTTTCCACAGGGACACCCTCTTTAAAAGTTTACCCAAGAATCTGCCAGAAGATTTTATGACACAATTCTAAAAAACCCTGCACGAGAGAGAATGGTATTCTTAGACATTGATATTTCAGAGTTTAGGCACCCGGCGTATCTAGGTGAGAGTCCTCTTGTACTCGCGAGTCCTGAAAACTCGACTCGCGAAATCCCGAAATGACAGCGTGTGGTTGAATTAAGGACCTTTTGGTGGTTCGGTACCCAGGATACCCTTCCTCTTTCTAAATGCATGAATCATATCCTTTCAGAGGATCTAAGGTTTGTTACAACCGTTAAATTGGATGAAGGAACGTAAGCATTAATGCCTCGAACCCTTTTTAAACTTCATAAGTAGCGAAGAAATCGGGACCGTCGATTCCAAGACCCATGGGAGTACCTAGACCATCCAACTGTAGAGTACACATGGCGGTTGGTAAGCATTTCGACTTTTCAAAACCTGGGATATTAGAGGGTAAGAACCCTTCTCCTCACGACTCGGGAAATCCTGACATATGAAATCCCGAAATGCTAGCGTGTGGGTAAGTTATGAGTTTTTGGAGTTTCGGAACCTGGGTTACCTAAGTGCAAGTTCTCCTATACTCGCAAGACCTGAAACCCCGATTCACGAAAACCCGAAATGACGACGTGGAGATGAGTTAGGACTTTTCGGTGTTTCGGAATCCGGAATACCCAAGGGAGTATTTCCTTGTACTCGCAAGTCCCGAAACCCTGACTTGTGAAATACTGAAATGATAATAGTATGAAGAAGTTATAAGATCTCGGAGTTTCGGTACCCGGGATATCTAGAGGCGAGTTCCTTGTACTCGTAGGTCCCGAATCCCCAACCCGCAAAATTCTGATATATGGAATCCCGAAATAGACGCGTAGGTTTAAGAGTTTGTATTTCGTAGTTTCGGTTTCCGGAAGATCTAGGTGCGAGACCACCTGTCTACACATGTTGTGAAACTTTGATTCGCGAAATCCCGAATTGGACCAGCATGGGTAAGTATTGATGTTCAGTATTTTTGGAACCGGGATATTCAAGGATAAGTTCCCTTGTACCCACTAGTTACGAAATCCCGAACTGGGAAACCCCGAATTTGGTCAAGTATATGATGAGCGGGTTTATTGGCTTTTCGGCATTCGGGTAGTCGAGGAGAATGAAGCTTCATCCTCTTGTATCGCGAAGTCCCAATTTGAGAAATGCATATATGGCATAGTGTGAATTGAATCGGCGTTTTCAGCGTTTCGGTACCGAGACCCCAAAAGACAGTTTTTGTTCCATGTACCTACTAGATGCGATGTCCCGAAAGGAGAAATGCGAAATGGCTTAGCACGAATAATCTTGGGTGTTTCGGTATTTCGGTACCCGAGATTCCTATTGGCAAGTTCTCTTACACCCGCTAGTCCCAAAAACTCGGTTCAGAGTTTCATCTCCCGAGAAACCTAAGTGTGAAACCTCCTGTCGTCGCATATCCTGAAATCCCGGTATGCCAAATCCTAAAGGATAGAATACCAGGGCTTAATCCGAGTTGTTGTTAATCTCGTTAAGCGGTTAGATCCGTTTCAGGTTTCGTCCCTTCGAATGACAAGAGAGAAATGGGAAATACATGCATCGCGATTTCCCAAATCATGAAAGCCGACGAGCACCTCTCCGATAAGGCATGTGATCATAGTCGTCGATCATATGAGGGACTTTAAAAGGGAAAGGAGGGTCTGCGATAAGCTCCTTAGAATTTAAAAAGGAAGGAAAGCCAAAAATTTTCTAGCCCCGTGGTGGGTGTTTTACATCTCCACTCTCATTTCGTGCCTCGAGCTTGTCCCCTATATGCAATACAGGTGTTGAAAACAATTGAAGGTGACAAACCAAGCCTCGAAGAACACCCTACCTTGAGAGAATACAGAGATGTATTTCTGGAAGAGGTACTGGGTCTACCTCTCAGAAGGGACATTGACTTATTGATAGAACTTGCACCGGGAGCGTTGTCAGTGTCTAGGACACCCTACCAGATGAGCATACCTGAAGTAGTTGAACTCAAATTGCCATTGATAGAAATGATGGATAAGGGCTATATCCGGCCCAACGTGTCTCCATGGGGAGTACCAGTCCTATTTGTGAAAAAGAAGGACGGTACCCTTAGACTATGTATAGATTATAGACAACTTAATAAGGTACCCATAAATAACAAGTACCCCTTGCCTAGGATCGTTGACCTATTCGAGCAATCGGGGGGTGTGTCTATTTTCTTAAAGATTGATTTGAGGTCGGGATACCATCAAGTCTGAATCAAGGGTGAAGACATAGATAAAACTGCCTTCCGGATGAGGTATGGTCACTATGAGTTTGTGGTAGTGCCATTTGGGTTAACCAATGCCCCTGCCACTTTCATGTTCTTGATGAACAATGTACTCAACAAATTCCTATACAAATTTGTGTTGGTTTTTATTGACGATATATTAATTTACTCCAAGAATGTAGAAGAGCATGAAGAGCATCTTAAGATTGTGTTGCAAGTGCTAAGAGAACATCAGCTCTATGCTAAATTCAACAAATGTGAATTCTTCCAGAAGAAAATACATTACTTAGACCACGTCCTATCTGAAGAAGGAGTAGTAGTAGACCCTGACAAAATCAGGTCTATCATGGAATGGCCTACCCCAAAGGATGTTTTAGATATCATATCCTTTATGGGATTAGCAGGATACTATAGGAGATTTATAAAATGATTCTCCAAAATTGGTTTTCCAATCACTGCCCTCCAGAGGAAGGTGAAAAAATTCACATGGACACAAAAATGTGAAGAAAGATTTCAAACCCTGAAACATCTACTGACCCACGCACCCATTTTGATAATCGTCGATCCTGAAGTTGACTTCCTCGTGTGCACAGATGCCTATAAGGAAGGGCTCGGAGGAGTCCTTATGCAAGGAGGAAGTGTGGTATTCTATGAATCTCAAAACTTGAATGAGCATGAAGTCAACTATGTGACCCATGATCTAGAGCTGGCTGCCATAGTGCATGCCTTTAAAATGTGGAGGCACTACCTCCTCGGAAGAAAATTTGTACTTATGACAGATCACTGTGGATTGTGATATCTGTTTGACCAACCGAAGCTCAATGCCAAACAAGCTAGGTGGATGGCCCTCCTTAGCGAGTTTGATATCGAAATCAAACACATTAAAGGATAATAAAATAGGGTGTATGATGCCCTTAGTATAACTATGAAAACAATTCAACTGGCCGCAGTGAGTACCTATGAAATGGATGTTGAAGAAAGAGTCATAAATGCATAAGACATAGATATATTCTTCCAAACCGTGACCTCGTACCTGCAGCAAGAACCCACAGGGATAAAGTATGGAGGCTACCAGATGATGGAAGGAGGTCTGCTCACTTATCGAAGCATATTGTGTTATCACTCCAGGAAACTCTCCTAGGCTGTAAGTCGGAGATGCCTGGTAACTAACTCTTTTTGGGAAATATTTTCTTAATAATGATGTCGTTTTTTGGATCAAGATGAATATCTAGGGACTGGACTGTGTGTTCAAGACTGTCTAGAAATATAAAATCTCACAAGGCCTTCTAGTAATGCAGTCTGGCAAGGTTTGATTAAATGGAAGAGAAAATAGCTATCGAACCAGATTATACTCATATAAAACAAGCACAATGGGTTTAATAACTAAGGAAATATCTTATTATTATCAACTTAATCAATCAATAAATGAGATGACAGTCACATATAGATTGAATGAGCATCAATAAAGAACATTCAACCATAAGATATCAAAGAACAGAAAAGAGAAGTCTGACAACACAACTGAAGGAAGCTTGAATATTTTCATATAATAAGAATAAGTCTTTCTTACAGTAGCATCATGTAGAACCCAAAATCGAACCCCAGTTTCATATCAAAAATAGGCATTTATAGCCACTTACAAACAGTTCTACAGATCCTAAAAACATGGATCTGTATTTAATAAAGACAACTCAATTCTATCTAAACAACTTGAAAATAAAATCTTTAACGACTAAACTTAAAAGTCGAACTGTCTTCAATCTCCAAAATCGCCATCTGCATCCTTCAACTCCTGATATCTGCAATGTGGTGAAGACTAGCAGGACACCTGTCTTTGAAAGTTGGATCTCCTAACGTTCATGGTCAATTTTTGAGGAAATGGTTTTTCATTTGTTACTAAAATTATCTTGAACCTCTGATGTTGAACACTTTGCATGCGATCTGATAGCCCACTAATACACTAGAACCCCTTCAAAACTTGTTTGGAATGAACTGTCGTGTCCTTGGCTTCAAAAATTACTTTCCCATCTTTCCACAGCGCAATCGTTTAATTTTTCGCGGGTTAGCTGTTGAAAGCCGTCACTTTCCACAGCTAACGGGTCATAAAATGATAGCTTTGTGCTGATGAAAGTCCCGATTGCTTGCAAAATGAGTTTTCACCTCCAAAATTTCGATTTCATCAAAATTTATTGTGTTCCAGATTTCTCACCTTGCATATTAACGACGACTTGAGCGAGAACCTTCAGATCTGGATGAGATTTTTTCCTCAATTTTTGTTTCAACCTCCTTATCTGCCTTTTGAGGCATTTGGAAAGCCACCACAAGTTGTTGTAGTCTTTGGTGAGATTTCTCTTCCTCTTCTTCTCTCTAACACTTTCCTTAGCCAATCTTTCAAACGCAGCATTGGTCTTGGCGAAGTTATAAGACAACTTCTTATACCTTTCTTTAATCACCCGCTCCAAGACCTCTTGCTGAGCTATAACCTCTTTCAAATGCTTGATTTTTTGAGACCTTTTTCACTTGGAGATTTTTTATGTTTCTCCCTGTTCTGTATGATTGAAAGTTTCATAGTTCTGTGCACACTCAGCTGACTGCTTAGGACTCTTGGTGACAGGGCATTGATCTTGCTGCTCTGATTCTGAATCTGAATAGGGCAAGTTTAGTATATTGGTTCTCTTCCCTGTAGTCTTCTCTGTAGGATACTCTGTGTTTTTCTCGGTGGTCTGTTCTGTGGTCTGCTCAAATTTTAACTTTCTCTTCAACCCGTGAGGCTTCATTCCAGATATTCTGTCTTCTGGAGGTCCTGGCAGGGTCCTTCTTTTTCTTGAACTACTTTGAGGAGATGATTGTTTCTTTGAACCCTTCCCCTGTTCATTTGCAATCTGGTTCTATGTTTCAAAACCTTCCCAGAATAGGAAATTCTCCCAGCTCCTTCCCTGTTGTTTAAATTCCTCCAGGATAATCAACTTTATGAGACCGAAGTGACACAGGGTAGTTTTTATGTTCAAGGGTTGAGCTCTAATCTTCTTGCAAACCTTAGTCAAACTTTTATGTAAGAAATAAGGAAAATTAAGAGAGGTCTTGACTGTGAAGTGATCCAGGAGTTTGAAGTGGTACATCATAAGTTTATCATACCTGCCCTCCGAGGTAATGTACAATTGGATACCTCTGAACATCTCCTGCCATTCTTCATCTAGATAAGAAACTAGCATACCCTTCCTCCATGCTTTGTGACTGTACCCCTCTTTCAAATAAACTCTGAAATCCAAATTTTTGGGAGCGGTGGTTTTAAACCAATTCTGACCAGTTCTTGGTAGACTTGTTGTTGCAGCAATGGCAGATTCATCTACCACAATATCCATGGAACCGACGCAAGCCTTGTTCCCATCAAGAGTCTTGGCAAAGGCTTCTGCTGTAGCCTGGTGGAAACCAACTTGCAACCTTTCCACAAATTCAATACACCCTGCATTCAAAAAATGTCTCTGGACTTCGGGGTGTGTCTGTAAAAAGGACAGGCTATCCAGCTCTCTTTTGAGTAGAGAACCACTGCATTTTCTCACCATTCTGTAACTCGACGGTCCTGACAATTTGTAACCCCTGCAACTGCTGGTTGAGCCGAGGTTTTGCGCTGTTGAAAGCACTTCGTGAATCGGCTCTTGTTTTAAAACATTTCAAACTTTGACAAGCCTCCGTGAACAGGGTATGATATGGAAACAATGACTTGATTTGATGCTTATCATGCCGGCCATACATCCTCTGTACCCGCACCACTCCACTCGAGCTTCACATCCCTGATGCCATGATTATAGAACGTGAGTTTCTGAGCCGAATTAGTGTCACGATCCTATTCTGACGTGCAGAATTGCGTTTCCATCATTACCCACTCTTATCGGCGCATGATTTAGATTTTCCCTACGTGGGATGATCATATCATCATTGCCTTCAGACGTGGATATCACGCACGTGATTCCCGCTTTCTTCAACCACGACCCATGGAAAATGCCTCTATTAACTGTTCATACTTGTCGCTTTCACCAGCGCATGACCCTGTGGAAAAAGTCGGTTAGTTGTTGAAAGTGTTCACTTTCCTCAGCGTGTGACCTTTTAAAAATTGCTCCTTAGCTGCGGAAAGTGTTCATTTTCCCCAGCGCGCGTCCTCGTAAAAACCGCTCCATATCTGCGGAAAGTATGCACTTTCAACAACGCACGACCCGCGAAACTGATTGTTGGACTTTTTGAAATTCACCACTTTCCACAGCGCACAGACTTATAAGAAGTTCTCCTTAGATGCTGAAAGTCGCCACTTTCCACAAATAACACTCAACCTTTGGACACATGTTAGCTGCGGAAATTAAATTATGCAAAATTTTGAAAAGAAGACTTTATGGGTCATATTATTTTCTAGGACGAAAATGGAAACCTAAGTTTTGCAACTATAGAAACTGAAAAATGACTTGAGGTTACAACCTATCAACTAAAAAGGCAAATAAATTCACCAATTTATTTGAGGAGTTAACACTGGCTCCTATTGGGGATGAACGCCTCCCTGTGAGGTTTCAAGAACCATAGAATCAATGCATTTCCTCGAAAAGAACCTAAAAACTAAACTATCTGCTAGTGTTTCCATTGGGCATGGAGTTATTCAAAAATAAAAACTAAGACTATCATTACAATGTCTAGGCTTCTCAGCCTTAGACAAAATAAATTTTTAAAAATCGTTCGTTTACCGGGCCACTGAACATTTCTTCACCTTCCATATTCTGCAGAATGAAAGTGTTGTTGTTTTTCACCTGAGAAATCAAAAAAGGGCATGTCCATAGAGAATCGAACGTGTTATGCTTGCCTTTGTCCTGCCTAAGAGCATCCCACTTTAGAACCCAGCCACCGATCTAAAAACTGTCCACCTTCGCCTTTCTGTCAAACGTCTTTTTGATCTGCATCTGATGAGCTTCTGATCTGTCCACTAACTGTTCACGAGCTTGTTGCAGTTCCGCCAAATCCAGCATCCTTCTTACCATGTCATTTTTCTCAGTCTTCTCTTCCTGAAAGAACTTAGCCACAGGAAAAACTAACTGAACAGGAAAAATTGCATCAGTCCCATAAACCAACTTGAATGGGGAAGTTCCTATGGATTTTTTAATAGTTACTTTGTCTGCCCACAGAGCAAATTTCAGTTTGAAATCCCAACTCTTTTTATTTTCCTCTAACATTTTTCTTATGATTTTGATCAAGCTCTTATTTGAAAATTCAGACAAACCATTACCTTGAGGATAGTAAGGAGTTGAATGTACAAGCTGGATGCCCATTGATTCACAAATGTCTACCAATGCTTCTGCTTTAAATGTTGTTGCATTATCTTCCACCAACCTCTTGGGACAGCCAAATCTGCTCAAAATATTTTCATAGACAAACTTCATGACTACCTGGTGTGTAGCATTTCGGGTGGGAATCGCCTCTATCCACTTTGTGAAATAATCTGTGGCTACCAGAATCCACTCGTGCTGACCACTGGATGAAGGATTTATCTCACCTATGAAATCTAAACCCCACTGCTGAAAAGGGCCATTCACAACTATAGGTCTCAGGGGTAAAGATTTTAGTTGTTCCTTACCGGTAAATCTTTGGCATTTGTCACAAGATTTGACGAATGCACACACATCTGAGAAGAGAAAAGGCCAATAATATCCAGCCCTCAGGATCTTATGGGCAGTAGTCTTCCAGTAATGATGACCACTGCAAGTGGCTGAATGAAAATGATGTGTCACTTCGACAAACTCTTCTTTATCCAAACACCTGAGAAGCAAACCAGCAGGGTCTCTCCAAAATAACAGATTATTATAAATGAAGAATTTTATAGCTCTAAGCTTGATATCTCGAGCTTGAGTCAAACTGAGTTCAGTAGGAACTTCAAGATTTTGCAGAAAATGTATGATGCCAGAATACCATTCACAGGAAGACAAGTTCTCTACCACTTGCTGACTGTCATGCTGCCCTTTCGCTGCCAACTCTGTCTGTGAATTTTTTGAACCTTCTCCTATGAAATTAATATCCAGAAGCTTATGATTTTCCTCTGTTAAAAGCTTGGCAAGGCCCTGGCCTTTTACCAGCTTGGTGGGATTCACTTCGATATTGAATTCAATCATCTTTGCAATCCATCTAGCTCTCTTTCCGTCAATATCCGGCTGAGTCAAAACATCTTTTACAGAAGATGAAGGAACATATGCGATGACCTTTGAGTGAAGAATATAAATTCTGAATGATTTTAAAGCTTTTATGAGAGCATAATCTTGTTTCTCAATAGGGTCATACCTTAGTTCAGCATCCCTGAGAGGTTTGCTGAAGAAAGACACCGGATGATTGAAATTTTCCTCGTCTTTCTGAAGTAGGACTGTTGCCACTGTGTCATAGGAAGAAAATGAAAAAACATAGAAAGTCTTACTGTAATCTGGGCTTATCAGAATCGGGGATTCAATGATCGCTTGCTTGATATCCTGAAAAGAGTTTCTTGCGTTGTCTGTCCATTTTATCTCAGACCCCTTTTTCAGCATGCATCTTATATGTTTGACTAATTCAGCAAAATTTGGTACAAACCTTCTCACAAAATTTATCTTACCGAGCAGTGATTGAATGTCCTTCTTTGACCTCGGCAAGGACAGATTTTGAATTGCCTCCACTCATGCTGGATCAATCATTACACCTTCTGCTGAGACGATGTGGCCTAAGATCTTACCCTTCCTTAGGGAAAACTGGTATTTCTTGGGATTCAATGAGATCCCGAACTGTCTGCATTTTAAGAATACTCTTTTCAGATGTTTCAGATGCTCCTCATGGCTGCTGGAATACACTGTAATATCATCAAGGTATATGAGGAAAAAACTGTCCTTTTCTCCCACAAATGCTATATCCATGGCCCTTTGGAATGTGGACCCGGCATTCATTAATCCAAAGGGAATCTTGGCATACATAAAGGTACCCCAAGGAGTGGTAAACGCAGTCTTCTCCTGATCATCAGGGTGGACAGCAATCTGATTGTAACCGGAAAAGCCATCAAGAAAGGACATAACCTTGGCCCCTGAAATCCTCTGCAACAAATGTTCCATCTTAGGAAGAGGATAGTTTTCCTTCTTAGAGATTTTGTTTAAGTTTCTAAAATCTACACACAATCTGACCTCGCCATTTTTCTTCCTTACTATCACCAGATTGGCAATCCATTTGGAGTATCTCAAGGGAATTATGATCTTGGCATCTAGGAGTTTTTTAATTTCTCTCTCAATCACTGGCAGTAGAAGAGGACTGATAGGTATAAACTTTTTCTTTAAAGGAATGGTGTATTTTTCAAGAGGTATCTTATGCTGAATAATATCGGGATCATAAGTCTTTAAATCGCTATATTTCCAAGAAAAAACATCAGAAAACTCCTTCAACACACTATAGTATTTTGATTTCTCATCAACAGTCAATTCGGAAGACAAATTTATAAACTTGGGCTGGCTTTTACCTCCTATGTTATGCTCTTGAACAACTGGATCTTTCTCCTTTTTGTCTGGCTTGTAAGGAACATCATTCTGATCAAAAAGCCTTTCCAATGGCACCAAACCTCGAGGTATATAATTGTTGGGTAGCTGGACAATATCATGCTGACCCAATTTTTCCCTTAGCTCAGGTTCCTGTGATTCTTCTTCATTT
>ML780157.1:217882-232285 GCA_009831015.1 Picea engelmannii | reverse complement strand
GACATGTGGCAGGTCCTATTGTCAAATATGACAATGTTTTCTTCGACTGGTTGCAGACTCAGATGTTTATGGTGGACGACTATGCCTACGTCGGGCTGGATTTCAGAGGAGATCCAGATCTTGCACTTCCTGAAGACGCACAACGGGGAGACCTCGGTAAGAAGTACATCAATTTTTCTTTTAAATGTTTTTGTATTTTTTCAACATATTTAAATGTTTTTGTTTTTATAGTTTTACCCGAAGAATAACACCAAAATCTTGTTGATAACACAGACGTTGGACCATACCGGCCTGCTGGCAGTTCCCCTATCTAGAGATGAGGAGAGGCGGTAGTAGCAGTTCCACAGTATGCAGAGGACTATCTGACAGTGGAGCAGAACTTAGAGGGTCTGATGGCAGACGTTCCAGATATGCCTCTGGAGGAGATTCCACGATGTGATCAGCGTCACACTGTGGGAGTTTCTGCCTCTATGGGTCGCTTTCTCCGCAGAGTTGCTAGGACTTTAGTGTGCTATCGTGAACATCATTGATGTCATTATGTAGAAGCCATGGGCTTCAATTTTGATATTTTGGTCTTCGGACACATTTTGTAAAAACAAACTTTGATCGTTATATATATATATATACATGGGTTCTACCGGCTTACTTTACATTGTGTACATTTTAATGGGTTTGATTTATAAATAATTTAAATGCCTATCCAATACATAATTAGCTAAAGCATCTGTCAATGTATTAAGACATCTAGGAATGTGTTGATATTCAATATAATCAAAATGTCATTCCAAGAGGCGAATTCGCAAATATACCCTTAATAAAGTAGGACTTCGAATAGAATATACATTACTGAGCTGTAATACTACCAACTGCGAGTCAAGTCGCACAACCAAATGACGAATTCCAAGAGAGATAGCATCCACCAATAATTCAACAACGACGCTATACTCTGTGATATTGTTGGTTGCTCGGTCAAGACATATACCTCGTAGAGATATGAGTTCGTTTGTTGGGGCATAGATTGCCCATGCAGCGGAAGCTAGGTTCCGAGTACTACGGCTAGCACCGTTGGCGAAGCCAATATAAGGTAGCGAATACTCCGACATCTGGCAATCAAACACAACGTCACGTAAGGGTAGAGACCAGATAACGTCAAAAGAAAAACTAACGTAACACACACATGCAGTATGATACATAAAATACAAGTACTCATGCACAAATGACTTATGCATAGTACTTATTTAAGTACAACCCATTCCTGGGTTCACTCAAAGGTACACCATCATAATCCACTAGTTCATACGCTCCTTTTTCCAAAACTTTGCTAACAATGTAAGGCCCACTCCACATTGGTTCGAATTTCCCAGCTACTAAGACATCTTTATCTTGTTCATATAGAAGAACAAGATCTCCTTCAGAGAATACACGAGGTTTGACATGCTTGTCATACTGTGCCTTAACGCGTTTCTTCTGGGCTTCTATTACAAGAGTAGCGTCACGGCAAGTCTTGTCTAATCGCATCAGATACAACAAACGTTCCTCCTTAGCAGAAGTATTAGGTAATAATTCTACAGCTAGCTTCAAAGACGGTATCTCACATTCTATTGGCAGAATGGCTTCCATGCCATAAGCTAAGCGAAAGGGTGTTAATCCTGTGGCAGATTTAACAGATGTCTGATATACCCACAATGCCGAAAATAACATCGTGTGCCAGCCAGCTTTATGGATTCCTATCATCCGTCGAATCATTGTTATAAGAAATTTATTAATGGCTTTGACCTGGGAATTAGCCTATGGATAATAGGGTGTTGAGCTATCATAACGAAGGCCCAATTTCTCTGTGAGTTTAGACATCATATAATTTCTAAAATGACTACCGTGATCGGTAACGATAGCCTGAGGAACACCAAAACAAGTGATGACATGGTTGAAAAGAAATAACGCTGCAGTCTTCCCAGTATTGTCGAATGTCGGCATCGCCTCGGCCCACTTAGTAAAATAATCAACATCTACAATAATATAACCATGCCCCCCGACCGAGTGAGGGTGACATGTCATGAAATCAATGCCCCATTTCGCAAAAGGACCTACTGAGACTATAGGATGAAGGGGAGCAGGATGCGACCGAATCTTCTGATTATAGGTCTGGCAGGCATGACACTTCTGAACAGCAGTAATCCAGTCATTGAACAAGGAAGGCCAAAAGTAACCTATATGTAAGATCTTCTGGGTAGTAGCATACCTAGACATATGACCACCACATGCTCCTGAATGGCAGTCATTCAAATCTTTCTCAGCTTCTTCAAAAGTCAAACAACGCCAAAAGACAGAGTCAATACCTCGATGGTAAAGAGTGTCGTCGAGGATAATATAATGACGTGCTTGATAACGGACGCGATGTCGTTCATTACTGGATAAAGAAGGCTGGAAAGTTTGAGTTTGGAGATATATAATGATATATCCGTACCAAATATCGTCAGTACTGATAAGGAAAAGTGACTCGTTAGGTAACGAATCGACTACTACTTTTTTCGTGGCAGTGTGGGGAAAATCACAAATTAACTCAGCGAAAACTAGGGATTTCTTCGACGTGGCGTGATCGAATTCCAAATCGAACTCCTAGAGAATAATAATCCACTTGGATTACTTGCCCCCCAACAATTGACGTGTCAATATATGTTGCATGGGGTTATAGTGTGAAATCACCATAGTCTTCCTGGATAGAATATAATGACGAAAACGTTGAACTGCTTGAACAGCAGCCAAAGCCAGCTTCTCAACATGTTGGTACTTGATTTCCGTGGATGATAAACTTCTACTCAAGTAATAGATAACATGTTCATCGTGGTTATCATCCTCTTGAATGAGAACCATGCCGATAGTATACTCGGACGTAGATAGATAAAGAAAGTAATCTCGACTATAATCCGGAGGGAAAAGAAGGGGAGCTTTGGTGAGGGACAACTTTAAAGCTTCAAAAGTGTTGTTAGCAACCTTATCCCAGACAAACTATGAACCTTTCTTTAGAAGACGTGTGAAACCACGAGTAATCTCGGCGTAATTCTGGATGAAACGACGAAGAAAGTTTGCTTTCCCTTGCAAACTTTGTAACTGGTGCAGTGAAGAAGGAGGAGGGAGATTAAGAATCGCCTCAACCTTGATAGGATCTACCCAGATCCCATGACGTGAAACAATGAAACCAAGGAGACGGCCAGATTCGACGTAAAAGACACACTTATGAGGATTCAGGCGAATGCGATAAAATCGACAATGAACGAAAATCGCTTGGAGATGATCAGGGTGATCGACTGGACGTAAAGAGTGAGCCGGCAAATCGTCCAAATAAGGTTGAACGATATGCTTGATATCGTGAAATGTGTAAGACATAGCACGCTGAAACGTAGCACCTGCATTCTTCAGACCGAAGGGGATTTTTCTGTAGGCGAAAGTACCCCAAGGACAAATAAAAGTCGTTTTATGTTGGTCCTCAGGAGCGATATTAATTTGATTATAGCCAGAAAATCCATCCATGAGGGAAAAAATGTCACTGCAGGCACAGTCATCGACGATCTGGTCAGCGAAAGGGGTTGGAAAAATGTCCTTCGGACAAGCTTTGTTAATATCCTGATAATCAACACAAACGCGTATACTACCACCTTTCTTATCGATCGGTACGGGGTTGGAAACCCATTCTTTCAAAGCCACGGGATAAATAAAACTGGCTTTAAGAAGTTTTTCAACTTCGAGTTTAATGGCTGCCGCTTTACGTGGATGGACAGGATGGAGGCGCTTCCGGACTGGTTTAGCTCTGGGGTATGTCTTAATTTCATGGACAACAATACTAGGGTCGATACCTGGCATCTCTTCGTAACTCCAGGCAAAGATATCACGAAATTCTTTAAACAAGGAAGTATAAGTGATAATTTCTTCGGGAGAACACGAAGCTCCAATATGAACGTTCTCAACTATCTCAGGTTTAACTGAAATGTCTATGGGTATCATGCGAAAAATGTTACTGAGGTTCCCTTCTCCAAACACATCTCGTGTATATTGGATAACAGTGGATATAACAACAATGGTCGATGGAATCAAAATCCGTTGATAATTCTCAAGAGTCTGTTGTTCCAGAAACAGAAGGGAACGATGATGTCCATCATCCCCAGGGGTGTCATCCAGGACGGACATGATCATCTCGTCAGTGGGGAAGACGACACGGAAAGGATCAGGAGACAACTCATCAAAAGAAGAAGTAGTAAGGGTTGTCGATTGAATGGATTGATAAGCGAACTCAACCAGACTTAACGGCATGACCTCGCCGAAACGAACATGATATCCAGGATTAGGGACTATCCAAGGGTCGGCAGACACAGGAAGTTCATGAGGCACAGTAGAGATCATATTAATAGAAGCAACTGACGGGCATGGAATATCGGGTGGTGGTGGTATGGGGAAAGTACCCATTAACGAAGAGTCTTTTAAAAGACCGACTCCAACATTATCGTAACCCGGTGGGGTTTTAGCTATGAACGACACGTTTCCATTGCGAGTATCAGAATTAAAGAAGGAAAGTTGATCAACCGTAACCACTTTTCCCTGGTGAGGAAATCATACGACACGGAAAAGGGTTGATACAACAGCACGCATAGAATCAACCCAGCTATGACCAAGTAGAATATTATAATCTAGGGGAGAATCGAAAAATTCCACTTCAACCTGGATGGTCTTACTTTCGAGAGTAACAGGAAACGACGGGAGAACGCCGTAAGGCTTAAAACCAGATCCGTTGAAGGCTCTCAAGGTGTTCTGTGATTCGTTAAATGGGGGAGAGCCAATGGATTTCCAACAAGTAAAAGACATTACACACATAGAGGCACCCTCATCAACAACAGTTCGACAAATGCTCTTGTCGGCGACAACAACTTGTATTTGAAACGCAAGTTGTGGGGGTAACCTTGGAACATGATCGTCCAAGTCAAAGACTATCAAGTTCGTATCTGTAGGATCGATTCCACCTATAGATTTCAACAGAGTCCTTCGTTGTGCAGGACAAGACTGAAGGACTTCAAGGGCAGACATCGTTGAAGGTGCTTGGGCCAGATCTTCGACAATGCTATAGTTCTGGGCCGCATGAGCATGAGGATTGAATGCCAATTTCTTAATGACACCTTTTGGGGGTCGCAAAACTATATCCAGGCTCGGCCGTTCGAGATGAAGAGGACCGTTTGTGGGTGGATTCGGTGGAGAGGACTATACCAGATCAGGAGGTAAGTCGTCACCCTTCTCCTTAGAAGGAGTATAGTCTTTATCTCTAGTGGTAAGTGCAATGTTGTCTTTCCTGGAATCACCGGTGCACATCAAAACATAAGATGATGTAGAAGTAGAGGGTTGGTCGTGGATGACCAACGAAGCCTATTGTTGAGACGGGAAGGGTTGAGACAAGACTGCCGGAGTAGAGGGATTTGGTGTTCCTTGAAGGAATTTGTTAACCTCGGCACGTCTCGGACAATCCTTTGTGTAGTGATCATCACCACAGATAAGGCAAGGGTAGTGTGGTTTGTGCTTATCCCGGTCTTCAACAGGAGGGGTTTTGGTTTGCTCATTCGGATTATTATTTTTACTCTCCTTATTCTTGCCTCTCCCTTTCTTAGATTTGTTCTTACTGGTCGGTGTAGACTGAACAATGTTCACTTCAGAGGTTTTACCGGTGGGAGGAGCAGGAGACGGAGCACTTTGAACATTAGAAGAGTTGGATTTAGGGGTCGTGTGTGAAACGGAATGTGATTCGGCATGGGTAGTCCCAATCACACCATCAGCTGCATGTGAAGCAGCTGGGGTGGTTGAAGTGCTGGAAGTACCAGGACGAGGCAAGTCCGGTAATAGATCATAAAGAGTTCCCATTTGCCAATAAATGAGATCAAGGTACTGATCACGACTTATAGCCTGCTCTTCTGTAACAACACCGCCCATAGCAATGTCTTTACCGATTTTGTTCACAAAAGATTTTGTGAACCATTCCTCCAGTAACTGATCGGGAAGCTCAAGTTTAATGAGACGTCGCCTCCTTCGCCACTCATGAATATGATCAGATATATGAGTGCTTGTATTTTGTTTGAAGGAGGTTAAAATCTCAGTCCCAGTATCGTAACGGATCGGTAACTGGTAATGTGTGAGACAAGCCATAGCAAGGGTGTGAAAATCGGAAAAGAAACCTCGTGGTAACTCAATGTACCACTTCGTAGCATCTCCAGTGAGGGTTCGTTGAAAAAGCCGGAGATGAATGGAGTCATCCATCAACGAATTGGACGAACACCATAAATGAAAAGTCATGACATGATTATTAGGGTCCTCTCCCGCCTTGCCATCGAATTTCAGAATGTCCGATGGAAGCTTTGAAGGGATAGAAGGCCATTGGGGAGAGTGACGGATAGGATCATTGAGAATCCTAGACAAGTCTGGCAAATCCAAAGTAGCAAGAAAAGGCAACTGTCGATTCACTTGTGGGTACTGGTGACTTTGGGGTGGAAGCCCTGTTGGAAGACCAGTAGGAGCATAAGAAGACTGCCCATAAAGGGAAGATCCTAGCTGATTCGGTGGTGGCTGGATAGGGTAGTAACCCCAAGGATTGTGACCTTGAGTCTGAGTAGGGACCTGAGGTTGATTAGTTTGAGCTGAACCCCAAATAGGATTAGTTACACCTGGATACGGTTAGCCTACAGGAGGGACAGTGGTCTGCCCCCCAGTAGTTTGAGGAAGGTTTTGTAAAAGCTGATTCCAATACTGGGCCAACTGAGGAGGTATATTTTTCCCAAAAGGGGAGGTTGGTCCCCCTACCGTAGGTAAACTTCCACCCGGAAGTTGTGTTCCAACCGTAGGTTGCATGGTAACTGTCTTGTGTCCGGGAAAAGGAAAAGGAACTGTACCACCCTGTCCACTAATGGGAATCTATAAGTTCGGTGCACCAGTCGGGATAGTGCCACTAAGAATAGGATTGCCAGTAGGAAACTGAGGGAGTGTCGAGATGAAACCGAGAATAGGATGCCCAGGAAATGGAGGACCACTTGGAGAACCATCTGGGGTTTGCGGAGGTGTTGGATGGGAAACATTCAACGCATGGTAACCAGGAGGTAAATTTGGGTTAGCCTCAGGAATTCGCTGGGTATTTATAGGAGGAAGAGTAGTTGCAGTAATTCCGGTTTGGACACACGTCGTATATGCAAGATGGGCCATCTCGGGAGGAAGAACAAAACGATAAGTGGTAGTCTCGGGTGTAGTCTCTGTCTCAGGAGACACAGGAGGGTTGATTTCGTAAACAGGGGATGACTCTGTACCAAAAAGAACTCGACGGTAATTACTGGAACAAAAAGGATCTTGGCCTACTACACCGTGAGAAGGCCCATCAGTTGATTCAGAAGATGTAAAAGTGGTTTCTTCAGAAGGATTTACTCGTCCAACAGGTCGTTCACCACGACGAATGCGATAGTCCTCTATAGTATTGGTAATTCAAAAATCACCGAGAGGATCAGTGCGTCCTACTTGTGGAAGTGGTGTAGAAACGTCTTGGACTTCACTTATGTCCACGTGTGGTAGAGTGACAAGAGGGATTTCACCCTGACGAGGAGAGTCCTCAGGGGTACCTTCAGGTGTTGTCGTATGCAAGGGTTGTGAAACGTCCGGATTTTCAGGGGATAAACCTTGCATCCTACGTGAACGTCATGGGAGAGAAATTGTAAACAAGTAACAAACTCCGCAACATAAATCCTATGGTCACCTTCGAGAAACAAACAACACACTCTAGTAAACAAAATCTAGAAGCAATCACCAAGCAAACAATACCTTCTAATATCGAAGCCACTAGTTGGTGATGAAATCCAACGTCGCAACAATGAGATGAGAAGGGGCGGGGCTAAGGTGGAAAAGTTACGTTGATGACCTTCTTAACAGACTTACGCCTTGGTGCAAGCTCCCACACATAATCGTGGGTATACCCTCCAAGGAGCCCGAGTGAGTTTGATCAACGTCAATTCTAGGTACCATGAAGACTTTCCCCTCCACAGTCACCTTGGGTAAGAACCTAGAGAGAAAGGTCACTAAGGTCACCACAAACAATAGTACAGCCTGGGGGAACAGTCGTCAGTCTGATCCACACGCAAAGCCAAGGTATCTAGCCCGAAACCAACTCAAAGTCTTCCACTCATAATTGTGGGTATACCTCGGAGTGATCCCCGTAATACGTGCAATCTCTACACCAATGTCAACAAAGCAGGGTCAGTAACTCTGCCAACACTAATGCGACCTAGTGCTTGACCCTTGTGTTAGAAGGGCGTCCCAGGACAATATGCTGTCAATGGAATTTAAAACTCCCTAACTCAAGATGCTATTGTGTGTTTTTGAGCTTTTGGAAAGTGTATCTCTCTTCCTACTCCAAAGTACTAGCCTAGCTAAATGTTGGTGTAAAAGAGCCCTAGAAAAAGTTGCTAGATCAATTTTAATATTACGCAATGTTTTTAAAAGTTGTTGTTTTACTCAAAGGTAACGGAAGTGAAACTCGTGATGTATGACTCTGAACCAAATAATGCAAGGATAATGATGAAATATAATCCTTTTCATTCCATGAATCCTAGTTATGGGAGAGAGGATATTTTCCAAATCAATCTCAATACTACAATGCAAGTGCAATGCTCAATTTCCGTTCAGATGCCAATGCAAACAATCATATATCAATGAACGATTTCCATATGTTTTTTTCAAACAAACTCTTAAAAACTTGATTTTCAATGTTTTCAAACAGGCAAAAACAAACTCTTGAAAGAAAACTTATCGTTCACTTTCCAAGAAGAAATCTAATTAACGAGAAAAGAAAACCAAATCATACAGACCCAAACAAACAACCCAATCCAATACTTTCAATGAAAGTAAAAACAAAAGAAAACCAATGAGTTCCTTAAAGCAAATGAAAAATGTCCTCTCGAACCACTAAGCCAATCAGAAACACAAATCACTTGACTCTCTACCAATCATTGGTTCCCAGTCAATCGGACACCCTCAACTCCAGAAGTCGGAGAGAAAGGAAATGCCAAACAGAGCCAAGAAACAAAAGTCAAGCTACCAAGGGCAAGAAAGACCTAGAAACCCTAAATTTGTTCCAGTAAGCAAAATAATGCAAGAGATATATATATTAATGATCTAATAAGCCAAAAATATGCAATTCAACTTTTTAGAGCAATTAAAAAAGTCCAAAATCAATTTCCAAAATTTTCAAAAATCTGCTCCCAGGCCAACAGTGTTACACAGTGCGAGAATATAGTGTTCTCGCAAGCCAGTGTGGAGCAAAGTACGAGTTGTTCACACTGGACTATATAGGCAGAGTGCGAACTTGACTGGTTCTCGCAGGTTGTCAATGGACACAGTGTGAGAATCCCTGAAGATAATGAAAATTTTGAAAATGCAAGCAAAATTCAAGTTGGCTTATGGACCCAGAAGGTCTCTCAGGATATCCTGAGGACTCAGACACTGACAAAACAGGAGAAAAATGCAAATAGAGAAAATGGCCACAGAAAATACAAAAACCATAAAGAAAAAGGGAATAGGTCCCCAGTGGAGTCGCCAATTTTGTTATAGGATAAATCCGTGAGTGCGGACACAAACCGATCTCCCTAGATCCACCTGGATCTAGAACAAAATAGGACAGAATAATACACTTTCCCTAGATCTAGCCTATTGAATGAACTAAGAGATGAGGATCATGGACATACCTTATGAACGCTTTCCTTAGATCTGTGTTGTTCCAAGCTCTGCTTCAATGCTCTTGTCCCGTTCAGACCACAACAGTTCAAACCAATCAAAGTGAAGGCAGATCAATATATTCAATAACTAGTCTATACATATGATCAAGGACTTATGTAATAAAGTGACATCATCTTTATGGGAAAGGGACATATTACTGTATTGAATTAATTGAAAGTGAAACTTACAACCTGAGCCTTGATGTCGTAAGTCTCCTTTCGATGGCTCCTAGCTCTGACACACACACTTGCTCATGCATGAAGAAAATCAACCACTTGTGATGACCTTGCTGTTGTTTCTAGCTATTGTAGCATCAGTCCTCCATACAGTCTTGCACTAATTCTCCAATCAATCTATTGCTAGCTTGCTTCTTATTATTCTTAACCCTTTCCATGAGCAATCTCCTCAATATATAAGAGAAGATAGATTAGTTACTTGGATAGGAAATGATCCCAAGATATCTCGAATGCCAGCACTTGAATAACCATTCGAAGCCAACTCATGTTTCTAGAAGATTCCCTTCTAGAAGATTTGAGATCTTATCTTTTTCCTTCCTTTGGAACATGTTCGCACCCTGGCTATTAGTTACAGTGCGAGAGGTTCGCACTCCAGCTTAATGCAGCCTGCGAGAATAAGGCATTCTCGCAGGCAGATATATAGGTAGCCTGTGAACATCCTTAAAAACATGATTTCTAGAAGCAGACAAATGTAACTTCTTTCAGGAAAGTGTTCTTAGTGAAGAGCTTGATTTTCCATCATCATAACATCATCATGACATCATCACAATGACCAAAATTGTGGATAACACCTTGGCTTCAAAAATTACTTTCCCAGCTTTCCACAGCGCAATCGTTTAATTTTTCGCGGGTTAGCTGTTGAAAGCCGTCACTTTCCACAGCTAACGGGTCATAAAATGATAGCTTTGCGCTGATGAAAGTCTTGATTGCTTGAAAAATGAGTTTTCACCTCTAAAATTTCAATTTCATCAAAATTTATTGTGTTCCAGATTTCTCACCTTGCATATTAACGGCGACTTGAGTGAGAACCTTCAGATCTGGATGAGATTTTTGCCTCAATTTTTGTTTCAACCTCCTTATCTTCCTTTTGAGGCGTTTGGAAAGCCACCACAAGTTGTTGTAGTCTTTGGTGAGTTTTTTATTCCTCTTCTTCTCTCGAACACTTTCCTTAGCCAATCTTTCAAACGCGGCATTGGTCTTGGCAAAGTTATCAAACAACTTCTTATACCTTTCTTTAATCACCCGCTCCAAGACCTCTTGCTGAGCTATAACCTCTTTCAAATACTTGATTTTCTGAGACCTTTTTGACTTGGAGCTTTTCAATGTTTCTCCCTGTTCTGTCTGATTGAAAGTTTCATAGTTCTTTGCACACTCAGCTGACTGCTCAGGACTCTTGGTGACAGGGCATTGATCTTACTGCTCTGATTCTGAATCTGAATAGGGTAAGTTTAGTATATTGGTTCTCTTCCCTGTACTCTTCTCTATAGGATACTCTGTGTTTTTCTCTGTGGTCTTTTCTGTGGTCTGCTCAAAGTTTAACTTTCTATTCAACCCGTGAGGCTTCATTCCAGATATTCTGTCTTCTGGAGGTCCTGGCAGGGTCCTTCTTTTTCTTGCACTGCTTTGAGGAGATGATTGTTTCTTTGAACCCTTCCCCTGTTCATTTGCAATCTGGTTCTGTGTTTCAAAACCTTCCCAGAATAGGAAATGCTCCCAAATCCTTCCCTGTTGTTTCAATTCCTCCAGGATAATCAACTTTATGAGACCGAAGTGACACGGGGTAGTTTTTATGTTCAAGGGTTGAGCTCTAATCTTCTTGCAAACCTTAGTCAAACTTTTATGTAAGAAATAAGGCAAATTAAGAGGGGTCTTGCCTGTGAAGTGATCCAGGAGTTTGAAGTGGTACATCATAAGTTTATAATACCTACCCTCCGAGGTAATGTACAATTGGATACCTCTGAACAAATCCTGCCATTCTTCATCTAGATAAGAAACTAGCATACCCTTCCTCCATGCTTTGTGTCTGTACCCCTCTTTCAAATAAACTCTGAAATCCAAATTTTTGGCAGCGGTGGTTTGAAACCAATTCTAACCAGTTCTTGGTAGACCTGTTGCTGCAGCAATGGTAGATTCATCTACCACAATCTCCATGGACCCGACGCGAGCCTTGTTCCCATCAAGAGTCTTGGCAAAGGCTTATGTTGTAGCCTGGTGGCAACCAACTTGCAACCTTTCCACAAATTCAATACACCCTGCATTCGAAAAATGTCTCTGGACTTCAGGGTGTGTCTGTAAAAAGGACAGGCTATCCAGCTCTCTTTTGAGTAGAGAACCACTGTGTTTTCTCACCATTTTGTAACTCGACGGTCCTGACAATTTGTAACCCCTGCAACTGCTGGTTGAGCCGAGGTTCTGCGCTGTTGAAATCACTTTGTGAATCGGCTCTTGTTTTAAAACATTTGAAACTTTGACAAGCCTCTGCGAACAGGGTATGATATGGAAACAATGACTTGATTTGATGCTTATCATGCCGGCCATACATCCTCTGTACCCGCACCACTGCATTCGAGCTTGACATCCCTGATGCCATGATTATAGAACGTGAGTTTCTGAGCCGAATTAGTGTCACGATCCTATTCTAACGTGCAGAATTGTGTTTCCATCATTACCCACTCTTATCAGCGCATGATTTAGATTTGCCTGACGTGGGATGATCATATCATCATTGCCTTCAGACATGGATATCACGCACATGATTCCCGCTTTCTTCAACCACGACCCATGGAAAACACCTATGTTAACTGTTCATACTTGCCGCTTTCACCAGCGCATGACCCTGTGGAAAAAGCCGGTTAGCTGTTGAAAGTGTTCACTTTCCTCAGCACATGACCTTTTAAAAATTGCTCCTTAGTTGTGGAAAGTGTTCATTTTCCCCAGCGCGCCTCCTCGTAAAAATTGCTCCATAGCTGCGGAAAGTATGCACTTTCAACAGCGCACGACCCGCGAAACTGATTGTTGGACTTTTTGAAATTCACCACTTTCCACAGTGCACAGACTTATAAGAAGTGCTCCTTAGCTACTGAAAGTCGCCACTTTCCACAGCTAACACTCAACCTTTGGACACACGTTAGCTGCGGAAAGTAAATTATGCAAAATTTTGAAAAGAAGACATTATGGGTCATATTATTTTCTAGGACGAAAATGGAAACCTAAGTTTTGCAACTATAGAAACTCAAAAATGACTTGAGGTTACAACCTATCACCTAAAAAGGCAAATAAATTCACCAATTTATTTGAGGAGTTAACAGATTGTATATCCCAAATTGTGACAACTTGAAGAGGTTCATACTAGATGAATTACATAAAAGACCCTATACTAGTCATCCAGGATACCAGAAGATGATCATGGCCACCAGGAAACTATTCTATTGGCTTGGATTGAAGAAAGACATAGTTGAGTACCTAGCCAATGGCATATAATGCAAATAGGTAAAAGTAGAACACTGACACCCAACAACATTATTACAACCTCTACCAATCCCGGAATGGAAATGGGAAACCATCTCCATGGATTTCATCACCGGATTACCAAACTCGACCAAATTCCACTCACTTTATCCCCGTCAGAAAAGCTACGTCGACCAAAAGAGAACCCCAAGAGAGTTCAAGATGGGAGACCATGTATATCTCAAAGTTAGAAACAAGAAGAGTTCCCTGAAAATGGGAGCTTGTGCCAAGTTGGCACCTCGGTACTATGGATCCTTTGAGGTTCTAGACAAAGTGGGACCTGTAGCCTACAGGCTAGCACTTCCTCCCACAGTAAAAGCACATAATGTTTTCCATCTTTCATTATTGAAGAAATATGTACATGATTCTAATCATATAATTTACTAGTCTGTGATATAGGTGGAATCGGAGGGAGAATTCCTACCAGAACCTCAATGCATACTGGACAAAAAGGAAACCCCACTTCGGAACTGAACCATCGCACATGTCAAGATGCAGTGGAGACATTTTGGCCCAGATGAGGCTACATGGGAAATGGAGGATGCCATGAAACAAGCATATCCGATTTTGTTTACCTACGTACATACATGTCATATTGATAGATAGAACATCGAGGACGATGTTCCTTTAAGGGGTAGGGAATTGTAACACCCTGTTTCCCCCAGTCTATAAAAATAACTATACTAGCCAAGAACTATGGCAAACTCAAAGATGTGAATGTGTGATTTGAATGGACCTTAGTAAAAGTTCCATGAATGTGAATAATGTTATCAATATATATATATGACTACTGAGAGGGGGATGTGCTGACAAAGAGACCATGATGGATAAATAAAGGTGTTGGAAGGCACCTGGAATGGTGGCATTAACTTCCACCAAACCAAACCGTATTTGGTCTTCACTGGCCCGGAGAACCAAGAATGGCTTGCTGGCCCCGAAATGAATTACTCACCAGGTTGGTAGGTAAAGAGGCTCCTCATGAGTTAATGAGGGATGGGGATGAACTGTCCATCTGTGAAAGCCTCAGACCTGACCACCACAGGGAAGTTTGTGCCACACGCAACCTCTCCAAGAAAGAAAAGGAAGGAAACAGGTGTGT
>ML780157.1:203631-217848 GCA_009831015.1 Picea engelmannii | reverse complement strand
CGCGACAAAGATCGCAAGAGGGAAGAAATTGAAAACTCTGAAAAAATATACAGAGTGATTGATGAGCAGAGAAGAAGGAGAGTAACCTTCATTCTCGACTTTTGATGAACAGAGACTTAGTCTCACAGCATCGTGGTCTAAGCTCGGGGGTGGCTAGTGGTAAATCCATTCCGTATAAGACTATTTGTATAAGACTGTTTGTATGGTGTTTGATCAGAAATGGTGGTTGCATGTTTATATTGGAAAGACCACATATGACTTACTTATATATTTGTATATATGTATATTTTGAATGGATTCAGTATTCAAGTCTATTCTCGGGAAATCTATTTCCTTATTTTATCTCAAGTGATGCCCTAGATAGATCTTTCCACAGGGACACCCTCTTTAAATGTTTACCCAAGAATCTGCCGGAGGATTTTATGACATAAGTCTGAAAAACCCTTCACGAGAGAGAATGGTATTTTTAGACTTCGATATTTCAGAGTTTCGGCACCCAGGGTATCTAGGTGAGAGTCCTCTTGTACTCGTGAGTCCCGAAACCTTGACCCACGAAATCCCGAAATGACAGCGTGTGGATGAATTAAGGACCTTTCGGTGGTTTGGTACCCATGATACCCTTCCTCTTTCTAAATGCATGAATGAGATACTTTCAGAGGATCTAAGGTCTATTACGACCGTTAAATTGGATGAAGGGATGCAGGCGTTAATGCCTCGAACCCTTTTTAAACTTCGTAAGTAGCAAAGAAATTGGGACTGTCGATTCCAATACCCATTGGAGTACCTAGACTGTCCAACTATAGAGTACACATGGTGTTCGATAAGCGTTTCGACTTTTCGACACCTGGGAGATCAGAGGGTAAGAACCCTTGTCCTCACGACTCGTGAAATCCCGACATATGAAATCCCGAAATACTAGTGTGTGGGCAAGTTATGAGTTTTTGGAGTTTCGGCACCCGGGATACCTAAGTGTGAGTTCTCCTATACTCGCAAGACCCGAAACCCCATTTCACGAAAACTCGAAATAACGGCATGGAGATGAGTTAGGAATTTTTAGTGTTTCAGAACCCAGAATACCCAAGGGAGTATTTCCTTGTACTCACAAGTCTCGAAACCCCGACTTCTGAAATCCTGAAATGATAATAGTATGGAGAATTTATAAGATCTCGGATATTTGGTACCTGAGATATCTAGAGGAAAGTTCCTTGTACTCGCAAGTCCCGAATCCCTAACCCGCGAAATTCTGACATATGAAATACCAAAATAGATGCGCAGGTTTAAGAGTTTGTATTTTGGAGTTTCATCTTCTGGAAGATCTAGGTGCGAGACTTCCTGTCTGCGCACGTCACAAATCTTCGATTCGCAAAATCCTGAATTGGACCATCATGGGTAAGTATTGATGTTCAGTATTTCTGTAACCGGGATATTCAAGGATAAGTTCCCCTGTACCCACTAGTTGCGAAATCCCGAACAGGGAAACCTCGAATTTGGTCAAGTATATGATGAGCGGGTGTATCAGCTTTTCGGCATTCAGTTAGTCAAGGAGCATGAAGCTTTTTCCTCTTGTATCGCGAAGTCCCAATTTGTGAAATCCCTATATGGAATAGTGTGAATTGAATCGGCGTTTTCGGCATTTCAGTACCGATAACCCAAAGGATAGTTTTTGTTCCATGTACCTATTAGATGCGATGTCCTGAAAGGAGAAATGCCGAAATGGCTTAGCACGTATAATATTGGGTGTTTCGGTATTTTGGTACCCGATATGCCTATTGGCAAGTTCTCTTGCACCCGCCAATCCCGAAAACCCAGTTTGTGACCTCCCGAAATACATCGAGCGATATATATATATATATATATATATATATATATATATATATATATATATATATATGTATGTATGTATGTATCTTTGTAGGGTTCGGAGTTTCATCTCCCAGGAAATCCTAGTATGCGAAATCCTGAAGGATAGAATACCAGGGATAAATCCGAGTTGTTGTTAATCTCGTTAAGTGGTTAGATCAGTTTCGGGTTTCAGCCCTTTGAATGACAAGACAGAAAATGGTAATACATGCATCGTGATTTCCTGAATTGCGAAAACCGACGAGCACCTCACCGATAAGGCCTGTCGCCATAGTCATCGATCATATGAGGGACTTTAAAAAGGAAAGGAGGGTCTGTGATAAGGTTCAGAGTTTCATCTCCCGAGAAACCTAAGTGCGAAACCTCCTGTCGTCGCATATCCTGGAATCCTGGTATGCCAAATCCTAAAGGATAGAATACCGGGGCTTAATCCGAGTTGTTGTTAATCTCTTTAAGCGGTTAGATCCGTTTCAGGTTTCGGCCCTTCGAATGACAAGAGAGAAAAGGGAAATACATGCATTGCGATTTCCCAAATCATGAAAGCCGACAAGCACCTCTCCAATAAGGCATGTGGTCATAGTCGTCGATCATATGAGGGACTTTAAAAGGGAAAGGAGGGTCTGCGATAAGCTCCTTAGAATTTAAAAAGGAAATAAAGCCGAAAATTTTCTAGCCCCGTGGTGGGTGTGTTACATCTCCACTCTCATTTTGTGCCTCGAGCTTGTCCCCTATATGCAATATAGGTGTTGAAAACAATTGAAGGTGACAAACCAAGCCTCGAAGACCACCCTAGCTTGAGAGAATACAGAGATGTATTTCCGGAAGAGGTACTGGGTCTACATCCGAGAAGGGACATTGAATTCTCGATAGAACTTGCACCAGGAGCGGTGCCGGTGTCTAGGACACTCTATCGGATGAGCACACCTGAAGTAGTTGAACTCAAATTACAATTGAGAGAAATGATGGATAAGGGCTATATCCAACCTAGTGTGTCTCCATGGGGAGCACCAGTCCTATCTGTGAAAAAGAAGAACGGTACCCTTAGACTGTGTATAGATTATAGACAACTTAATAAGGTAACCATAAAGAACAAGTACCCCTTGCCCAGGATCACTGACCTGTTCGATCAATTGGGGGGTGCATATATTTTCTCAAAGATTGATTTGAGGTCAGGATACTATCAAGTCCGAATCAAGGGTGAAGACATCCATAAAACTTCCTTTCGGACGAGGTATGGTCACTATGTGTTTGTGGTAGTGCCATTTGGGTTAACCAATGCCCCTGTCACTTTCATGTGCTTGATGAACAATGTACTTAGCAAATTCCTAGACAAATTTGTGTTGGTTTTTATTGACGATATATTAATTTACTCCAAGAATGGAGAAGAGCATGAAGAGAATCTTAGGCTTGTGCTACAAGTGCTAAGAGAACATCATCTCTATGACAAAATTCAGCAAATGTGATTTCTTCCAGAAGAAAATACATTACTTAGGCCACGTCCTATTTGAAGAAGGATTTTATGGTTGCATCTCTGATACATTTATGTTATATTATTGAATATCTACAATATCTTTGTGCATTTCTTTATTATATATCCACTCTCATTTCGTGCATGTCCCCGATGAGGTTCGAGTATAGCAAGTTGGGTCTTGATCTTGTCTCTCTTCAATTCAATCGCTCTCGCACACCCAAGAAACCCTCAATGTCAGAAGAAAAGAAAAATGAGGGAGAAGACGATCCTATCAGTTTGTTGCTTGAGAAAGCTCTCACGCGACAGAGGGACGAAATGATGGAGAATTTCTCCCACATCCTTCAATGCTTGCCGATAGCAACAGGTGCATCTTCATCAAGCGACCACTTTGGAGGCACCTCACCTTTCAAGGTACAAGATAATCTTGATATTCCTATGTTTGAAGGACAGATAGATGCAAAATCCCTAGACAAATGGCTAAATCTTATAGAAGGTTATTTCTCTACTCACAAATTTTTCGACAAAGAAAAGATCACCTTCGCACTAATTAAATCTCTTGCCCATCTCAAAAATTGGTGGGAAACTTAGTGGGAGCATAGTTCCACAGAGTATTCTGAAATATATGGAGCCGATCCCACTTGGGATTTTTTTGTGGATGCGGTAAAGGAACAATATTACCCTATTGGAAACTATGAGTACCAGTACATGAGATGGATCACACTGCAGCAAGAGAGGGGCCAAGCAGTTCCGGAGTTCACCAATACCTTACATACCTTGTGCACCAAGATGGGTATAAAAGACTCCAAGTGGCATTTGGTTCTGAAATACCGTGGGGCTCTACACAGATACATCCAGACTAAAATGGATTTTTTGGACATCTCATCACTCGGTGCTGCTTATCGATATGTTGTTAAAATTGAGAAAAAATTTAAGCACCAGAACAAATAGGATTTCGGATCTGTAAATCCAAAACAACCAAAGTATAACAAAGACAACCCTAACAAAAAGTCTCCCGAAAACTATTCCGAGACACAAGAAAAGAAGGGTCACAGGAAGACAAAGAAGGACACCGGAAAATGGTGCAATTTCCACAAAATCCCCTGGCACAACATCGATGAATGTCACTCAAAATAGTCATTGGTGGTCGAGATCAAAGACAAGGAGTCGAACCCTGATTATGAATCTGATTCTGAAAACACTGGTAAAGGATAGATCATTGACGTAGACCCCACTGCTATTGTCGCAACCGCATCAATTCAACAAGAAGAACAAATAGATCCTGAAGAGTGGGAGAGTCTTTTTCATTCACAGATGTGGGTGAAGGGGACCCCGCTACATTTTATTGTTGATAGTGGAATCCAAAAGAACCTCATCTTAGCAGAGGTTGTCAAACAGTTGGGATTGTCGACAACACCACACCCATATCCATACAACATCGGGTGGCTTCGCCAAGGACGAGATCTCCGTGTCAGCTAGCAATGTCGATTGTCATACGACATCCAACCCTTCAAGGATGAGGTACTATGTGATTTTTTCCCACAGGATGTCTGTGATATACTCTTGGGCCAACCATATATGTGGAAGCACTATGTTGTTTATGAGTCGCAACCCCGTAGTGTCATTGCTACTTTGGGGGGTCATCTATACAGAATACCAGAGGTAGTTCCAACTATTGTTCCACCTAAAAAGTTTCGCAAGGCAGTATCTCATACTGAAAAATTTAGCTTCTTCACAATCTGTTCAAAAGGGGAACATAAGGACATTGCAACCACTACAGTCTCGCCCCCTACACCTTCTATCCAATAGAAGCAAGTCGACAAGGTTGCAACAAAGCAAAAATATTCCTTCTGCACACCTTCCTCTCATGTAGCTCAAATTTTTGAACAACCTCAACTTCAACAGGTTCATGACAGACTTCCACAAGCTAAGCAGTGCGACGTCTCCAACAATATAAGCAGCTCACCCAGATGCAGATCCAGCAAATGCTTTTTTATTCTCCCCCGGGAACTCAACACAATGGAGAGTATTGATTCCTAAGGACGGAGGATTGATCCAGGTGGATTTTGGGGCCCACCCACCTTTTCTGACTGGCTCAAAACAAATTTCTGGCAATTTTGGAAATTTACTATTTTTAACAGGTTTTAACTTATGGGGCCATTTTGAGGGCCCAAATGAAGGTTTTTCAATATCTAGGTTCTCAATGATAATTAAAGGAATAATTGATTCCCCAAAACGAATCTCCTCGATGATACCTTTCCAACGAGCTATCATACGCCTAAAACAGAGATCGTATGCAAACGTTACAACCCCGAGAAGTTGATGTACTAACTTACCCAAACGGGGCCCACATGACTTTTGGCGTTTCATCTCCTAGGGTTAGGTTTTTGGATGTCTAGGACTTTTGGCATTCTTTTTTATTGTAAAAAGGCCTCTAGAGCTGCATTGTATTCATGTTCTTGCGAATGCGAGTAGCCGTCACATCTCTTCTCGGAGATAAGTTGCCACCATTCTAGCGAGTCTTTCACTCTGTATTTTTATAGTCTCTGTACATTTGTTTGATTAATAGAAATCATGTATTACTGTATATCTGTGTTTATGGTTGCATCTCTGATACATTTCTGTTATATTATTGAATATCTACAATATCTCTGTGCATTTCTTTATTATATCTCCGCTCTCATTTTGTGCTGAAAATAATCTGGATCAGTGGTATCAGAGCAGGCTCCTCTTGATCGTTTTTTCAGTTCATGTCCCCGACGAGGTCCGAGTATAGAAAGTTGGGTCTCAAGATTGTCTCTCTTGAAGAAAACCACTCTCGCACACCCAAGAAACCCTCAATGTCATAAGAAAGAAAAATGACGGAGCAGACGATCCTATCAGTCTGTTGCTTGAGCAAGCTCTCACACGACAGAGGGACGAAATGATGGAGAATTTTTCCCACATCCTTCAATGCCTGCCGATAGAAACAGGTGCATCTTCATCAAGAAACCACTTTGGAGGCACTTCACCTTTCAAGGTAAAAGTTAATTTTGATATTCCTGTATTTCAAGGACAGATAGATGCAGAAGCCCTAGACAAACGGTTAAATCTGCTAGAAGGTTATTTCTCTGTTCACAATATTTCCGACAAAGAAGAGATCACCTTCACACTCCTTAAATCTCTCCCCCATGTCAAACATTGGTGGGAAACTTATTGGGAGCAGGGTTCCGAAGAGGAGTCTCAAATATATGGGGCCGATCCCACTTGGGATTTTTTTGTGGATGCGGTGAAGGAACAGTATTGCCCTATTGGAAACTATGAGGACCAGTACATGAGATGGACCACACTGTGGCAAGAGAGGGGCCAATCCGTTTGGGATTTCACCAATACCTTCCATACCTTGTGCACCAAGTTGGGTATCAAACACTCCCAGGGACATTTCGTTCTGAAATACCATGGGACTCTACATAGATACATCTATACTAAAATGGATTTTCTGGACATCTCATCACTCGGTGTTGCTTATCGATATGCTATTAAAATCGAGCAGAATTTTAAGCACAAGAACAAATGGGATTTCGGATCTCTAAATCTGCAACAACCAAAGTATGACAAAGACAACCCTAAAAAACAGTCTCTTGAAAACCAGTCCAAGACACAGGAGAAGAAGGGTCACAGGAAGACATAGAAGGACACCAGAAAATGGTGCAATTTCCACAAAATCCCTTGGCACAACACCTATGAATTTCGCTCAAAATAGTCATTGGTGGTCAATATCAAAGACAAGGAGCCGAACCCTGATTCAGAATCCGATTCTGAAAACACTGGTAAAGGACAGATCATTGATGCATACCCCACTGTTATTCTCACAACCACATCAACTCAACCAGAAGAACCAACAGAAACAGAAGAGGGGGAGCGCCTTCGTGTCAGCCAACAATGTTGATTGTCATACGACATCTAGCCCTTCAAGGACGAGGTATTATGTGATGTTGTCCCACTAGATGTCTGTGATATTCTCTTGTGCCAGCCATCTATGTGGAAGCACCATGTTGTTTATTAGTCTTGACCCCGTAGTGTCATTGTTACTTTGGGGGGTCATATCTAGAGAATACCATAGGTAGTTCCAACTATTGTTCCACCTAAAGAGTGTCGCAAGGTAGCATCTCATAATGCAAAATTCAGCTTCTTCACAATCTATTCAAAAGGGCAACAGAAGGACATTGCAACCACTACAGTCTCACCCCCTGCACCTTCTGTCCAACAGAAGCAGGTCGACAAGGTTGAAACAAAGCACAAATATTCCTTCTGCACATGTTTCTCTCATGTATCTTGACTTGTTGAACAACCTCAGCTTCAACAGGTTCATGACAGACTTCCACAAGCTAAGCAGCGCGACGTCTCTAGCAATACAAGCAGCTCATCCAGTTGCAGATCCAGCAAACGATTTTCCCTCTCCCCCGGGATCTCAACGCAATGGAGACCATTTCTTCCTAAGGAGGTAGGATTGATCCAGGTGGATATCGGTGGCCACCCACCTTTTCCGACTGGCTCAAAATAGTTTTCTGGCAATTTTGGCAATTTACTATTTTTAGCAGGTTTTAACTTTCGAGGCCATTTTGAGGGCCCAAATGAAGGTTTTTCGAGATCGAGGTTCTCAATTATATATAAAGGAATAATTTATCTCTCAAAATGAATATCCTCGATGATACCTTTCAAACAATCTATCATACGCCTAAAACGAAGATCGTATGCAAAAGTTACGACCCCAAGAAGTTGATGTACTAACTTACCCAAATGGGGCCCACATGACTTTTGGCACTTCATCTCCTAGGGTTAGGTTTTTTGATGTCTAGGACTTTTGGCATTCCTTTTTATTTTAAAAAGGTCTCTAGATCCAGATTGTAATCTTCTTATTGCGAATGCGAGTAGCCGTAACATCTCCTCTCAGAGATAAGCTGCCACCATTCTAGCGAGTCTTTCACTATGTATTTTTACAGTCTCTGTACATTTGTTTGATGAATAGAAATTGTGTATTACTGTATATCTATGTTTATGGTTGCATCTCTGATACATTTATGTTATATTATTTAATATCTACAATATCTCTGTGAATTTCTTTATTATATCTCCACTCTTATTTCGTACCGAAAATAATCTGGATCGGTGGTATCAGAGCAGGCTGCTCTTGATCATTTTTTGAGTGCATGTCCTCGATGATGTCCGAGTATAGCAAGTTGAGTCTCGATATTGTCTCTCTTGGTTTCAAATACTCTCACACACCCAAGAAACCCTCAATGGCAGAAGAAAAGAAAAATGACGGAGAAGACGATCCTATCAGTCTGTTGCTTGAGAAAGCTCTCATGAGACAGAGGGATGAAAAAATGGATAATTTTTCCCACATCCTTCAATGCCTACCGATAGCAACAGGTGCATATTCATCAACCGGCCACTTTGGAGGCACTTCACCTTTCAAGGTACAAGTTAATCTTGATATTCTTGTATTTGAAGGACAGATTGATGCAAAATCCCTAGACAAATGGATAAATATGTTTGAAGGTTATTTCTCTGTTCACAAATTTTTCGACAAAGAAAAGATCAACTTCGAACTCCTTAAAGCTCTCCATGATGTCAAACATTGGTGGGAAACTTATTGGGAGTAGAGTTCCACAGAGGAGTCTGAAATATATGGGGCCGATCCCACTTGGGATTTTTTTTTGGATGCGGTAAAGGAACAGTATTACCCTGTTGGAAACTATGAGGACCAGTACATCAGATGGAACACACTGCAGCAAGAGAGGGGCCAAGAAGTTCTGGATTTGACAAATACCTTCCATACCTTGTGCACCAATTTGGGTATCAAAGACTCCGAGCGACATTTGGTTCTAAAATACTGTGGGGCTCTACACAGATACATCTAGACTTAAATGGATTTTCTGGACATCTCATCACTCGGTGCTGCTTATCGATATGCTGTTAAAATCGAGTAGAAATTTAAGCACCAGAAAAAATGGGATTTCGGATCTGTAAATCTGCAACAACCAAATTATGAAAAATATATCCCTAACAAACAGTCTCCCGAAAACTAGTCTGAGACACAGGAGAAGAAGGGTCACGGGAAGACAAAGAAGGACAAAAAATTCTTCGATTTCCACAAAATCCCGTGGCACAACACTGATGAATGTCACTCAAAATAGTCATTGGTGGCCGAGATCAAAGACAAGGAGCTGAACCCTGATTCAAAATCCGATTCTGAAGACACTGGTAAAGGACAGATCATTGATGCAAACCCCACTACTATTATCACAAAAGCATCAATTCAACCAGAAGAACCAACAGATCCCGAAGAGGGGGAGCGTCGTTTTCATTCATAGATGTGGGTGAAGGGGACCCCGCTACATTTTATTGTTATAGCGGAAGACAAAAGAGCCTCATATCAGCAGAGGTCGTCAAATAGTTGGGATTGTCGACAACACCACACCCGCAGCCATACAACATCAGGTGGCTTCACCAAGGATGATATCTTCGTGTCAGCCAACAATGTCAATTGTCATATGGCATCCATCCCTTCAAGGACAAGGTATTATGTGATGTTCTCCCACTAGATGTCTGTGATATTCTCTTGGCCCAGCCATATATGTGGAAGCGCCATGATGTTTATGAGTCTCGACCCCATAGTGTCATTGTTACTTTGGGGGATCATCTCTACAGAATACCAAAGATACTTCCAACTATTGTTCCACCTAAAAAGTGTCGCAAGGTAGTATATCATACTAAAAAATTTAGCTTCTTCAGAATCTGTTCAAATGGGGAACAGAAGGACATTGCAACCACTACAATCTCGCCCCCTACACCTTCTATCCAGTAGAAGTAGGTCGACAAGGTTGCAGAAAAGCACAAAGATTCCTTCTGCACACCTTCCTCTCATGTACCTCAACTTATTGAACAACCTCAACTTCAACAGGTTCATGACAGACTTCTACAAGCTAAGCAGCACGACGTCTCCAACAATACAAGAAGCTCACCCAGATGCAGATCCAACAAACGCTTTTCCCTCTCCCCTGGGAACTCAATGAAATGGAGACCATTGCTTCCTAAGGAGGGAGGATTTATCCAGGTGGATATCGGTTGCCACCCACCTTTTCCGACTGTCTCAAAAGAGTCTTTTGGCAAATTGGCAATTTACTATTTTTAGCAGGTTTTAACTTCCGGGGCCATTTTGAGGGCCCAAACGAAGATTTTTCACTATATAGGTTCTCAATGATATTTTATGGAATAATTGATCTCCCAAAATTAATCTCCTCGATGATACCTTTCCAACAAACTATCATACACCTAAAACAGAGATCGTATGCAAAAGTTACGACCCCGGGAAGTTGATGTACTAACTTACCCAAACGGGCCCACATGACTTTTGGCGCTTCATCTCCTAGGGTTAGGTTTTTGGATGTCTAGGACTTTTGGCATTCCTGTTTATTGTAAAAATACCTCTAGAGCCTCATTTCAATCATCTTCTTGTGAATGCGAGTAGTCGTCACATCTCTTCTCAGAGATAAGTTGCCACCATTCTAGCGAGTCTTTCACTCTGTATTTTTACAGTCTCTGTACATTTCTTTGATTAATAGAAATTGTGTATTACTTTATATCTGTGTTTATGGTTGCATCTCTGATACATTTCTCCTATATTATTGAATATCTACAATATCGTTGTGCATTTCTTTATTATATCTCCGCTCTCATTTCGTGCTGAAAATAATCTGGATCAGTGGTATCAAAGCAGGTTGCTCTTGATTGTTTTTTCAGTGCATGTCCCCGACAAGGTGCGAGTATAGAAGGTCGGGTCTCGTGTTTGTCTCTCTTGAGGACAACCACTCTCTCACACCCAAGAAACCCTCAATGGTGGAAGAAAATAAAAATGATGGAGCAAATGATCCTATCAGTCTGTTGCTTGAGCAAGCTCTCATGCAACAGAGGTACGAAATGATGGAGAATTTTCCCCACATCCTTCAACGCATGCCGATAGCAACAGGTGCATCTTCATCAAGTGACCACTTGGAGGCACCTTTCCTTTCAAGTTACAATTTAATTTTGATATTCCTGTATTTGAAGGACGGATAGATGCAGAATCCCGAGACAAATGGTTAAATCTACTAGAAGGTTATTTCTCTGTTCACAAATTTTCCGACAAAGAAAAGATCACCTTCGCACTCCTTAAATCTCTCCCCCATGTAAAACATTGGTGGGAAACTTATTGGTAGCAGGGTTCCACAGAGGAGTCTGAAATATATGGGGTCAATCCCACTTGGTATTTTTTTGTGGATGTGGTAAAGGAACAGTATTACCCTACTGGAAACTATGAGGACCAGTACATGAGATGGACCAAACTGCGGCAAGAGAGGGGCCAAGCAGTTCTGGAGTTCACCAATACCTTCCATACCTTGCGCACCAAGTTGGGTATTAAAGACTCCGAGTGACATTTGGTTCAGAAATACTGTGGGGCTCTACACAGATACATCCATACTGAAATGGATTTTCTGGACATCTCATCACTCGATGTTGCTTATCGATATGTTGTTAAAATCAAGCAGAAATTTAAGCACCAGAAGAAACGGGTTTTCGGATCTGTAAATATGCAACAACCAAAGTATGAAAACAACAGCCCTAACAAACAGTCTCCCGAAAAAGAGTCCAAGACACAGGAAAAGACGTGTCACGGGAAGACAAAGAAGGACACTGGAAAATGGTACGATTTCCACAAAATACCCTGGCACAACACTGATGAATGTCGCTCAAAATAGTCATTGGTGGCTAAGATCAAGGACAACGAGCCGAACCCTGATTCAGAATATGATTCTAAAAACACTGGTAAACGACAGATCATTAACGCAGACCCCACTGCTATTGTCACAACTACATCAATTCAACCAAAAGAACCAACATATCCCGAAGAGGGGGAGCACCTTTTTCATTCATAGATGTGGGATAAGGGGACCCCACTGCATTTTATTGTTGATAGAAGAAGCCGAAAGAACCTCATCTCAGCAGAGGTCATCATATAGTTGGGATTGTCGACAACACCACACCCACAACCATACAACATCGGGTGGCTTCACCAAGGACGAGATCTCTGTGTCAGCCAACAATGTCAATTGTCATATGGCATCTAGCCCTTCAAGGATGAGGTATTATGTGATGTTGTCCCACTGGATGTCTGTGATATTCTCTTGGGTCAGCCATATATGTGGAAGTGCCATGTTGTTTATGATGTTGGTTGTGGAGCCTGATTATCTTCCTGATTTAGAGGTCCTTGCTTTCAGCCGTGTTTATACCCCATGAAGTATTTACACCCCAGAAGTATGTACACTCTTCCACGTGGGGGAGTGCAGAGGGGGGGTACCCCCTCTGCGGGGGTTCGGGGGTGAAGCCCCCAAAGCAAAAATTGCCTTGTAAAAGTATATTGTAATTTCATTGTAAATATGAACCGTTCATTATAGGGTCGCAGATCTAACAGTAGAGATTATGTTAGGGTTTTTTTCCCTAGAAGGCAACCCTCTTTTATGAGGGAGATGTATTGTGGCTATTGATGATGGTGAATATTGTATTCTGAGAGAGGAGACTGTGAGAGAAAGAAGAGGAAGTTACAACGGGTTTTGTTGTAGGTTGTATCCCTTCATTTGCTGGATAATAATAAAGGAAGGACCTGGCAATTTCTCTGGTGGATGTAGCCCACACTGGGTGAACCACGTAAATCTGTGTCTCTCTTGTATTGTGTGTCTTCTGTGTTTTGTTTCTGCATTTGTTTTATTTTATTGCTCCGCAGTCCTATTTTTCTAACAACTGGTATCAGAGCGTAAGGTAACTCACAGGAAAAGAGGGTTCCTGGTTTGAGTGGGAGAAATGTCAGAAGATGGAAAGTTTAGGGTCGAGAAATTTAACGGCCAAAACTACCAATTATGAAAGATGCAGATGGAAGACTATTTATATCAGAAGGATCTATTCCTACCATTGAGTGGAGTAGCAAAGAAGTCGGTGGCCATGAAGGACGAAGAATGGGAGATTTTTGACAGAAAGGCTCTAGGAACGATACGGCTGAGCCTGGCAGCATCGGTGGCTTTCAATATTTCAAAAGAAAAGACAACGAAGGGTTTGATGGATGCGTTGGCCAAATTTTATGAAAAACCCTCGGCGTCGAATAAGGTATTTCTAATGAAGATATTATTTAATATGAAGATGTTAGAAGGTGGGTCTGTTGCAGATCATTTAAATGAATTTAATACGGTTACTAATCAACTAAGTTCTGTAAAAGTGGAATTTGATGATGAGGTTAGGGCTCTTATAATCTTGTGCTTATTGCCAGAAAACTGGAATGGCTTGGTCATGGTTGTAAGTAACTCTATCTCTGGTTCAAATACTTTAAAATTTTATGATGTTGTTGGTGTTATCCTTAGTGAGGAAATGCGACAGAAAAGCACAGGTGACACATCATGAGATGCATTGAACATGGAGAACAGGGGAAGACAAAAGGATAGAGGAAAGGGCTCAGGAAATCGCGGAAATTCTAGGAAGGGCATATCCAAATCCAGACTTGGAAAGATAGAATGTTGGAATAGTGGGAAAAAAGGACATCTGAAGAAAGACTGCAGAGCTCCAAAGAAATAAAGAGATGGACAACAGGAGAGAAATCAGGAAGCAAATGTAACAGGTGATGTGTTACAAGATGCTTTGATTCTTTCTGTAGATAATATTTCTAAGTCTTAGGTAGTTGATTCAAGAGCTTCATTTCATGCCACACCCCATAGGAAACATTTTCTATATTATGTTCAAGGTGATTTTGGACAGGTTCATTTGGGTGATAATAAACCATGCAAAATTGTTGGAATGGGAAAGGTAAAAATAAAGCAATGAAA
>ML780157.1:182320-202638 GCA_009831015.1 Picea engelmannii | reverse complement strand
AGAAAAGCAGTACAAGGCTAGACTTGTTGTAAAGGGGTTTGCACAAAAGAAAGGTATAGATTTTGATGAAATATTTTCTCCTGTTGTTAAAATGACTTCAATTAGAACTATTTTAAGTCTTGTGGCAGTAGAAGATTTGCATCATGAACAGTTGGATGTAAAAACAACTTTTCTCCATGGGGATTTGGAGGAAGAGATTTATATGCAGCAACCATAGGGGTATGAGGTCATAGGGAAGGAGAATTTGGTATGCAGGTTGAAGAAGAGCTTGTATGGCCTAAAGAAATCTCCAATGCAGTGGTATCTAAAGTTTGATAGGTTTATGACAGAACAGGGTTATAGTAGATGTCATTCTGATCACTGTGTTTATTTTAAAAGGCTAGAAAATGGAAGCTTTATTATATTATTATTGTATGTAGATGACATTCTTGTTGCAGGGTCTAATATGCAGGATATAAATGTGCTCAAGAAGAAATTAGCCAATTCATTTACGATGAAGGATTTGGGTGCTGCAAAGAAAATCCTTGGTACGAGAATAACAAGAGACAGGAAAAATCGCAAACTGACATTGTCTCAGGGTGAGTACACAAAGAAGGTGTTGGAGAGGTTTAGAATGCATAATGAAAAACCAATTAGTACACCTTTGGCCAGCCATTTCAAATTAACTAAGGAAATGTGTCCCAAGACACAGGAGGAGATAGAATACATGTCCAAGGTCCCATATTCATCAGTAGTTGGCAGCTTGATGTATGCAATGGTTTGCACAAGACCAGATATTGCACATGCCATGGGAGTTGTGAGCAGGTATATGAACAATCCAGGCATGGATGATTTTAAGGATGGAAATTTATTTTAAAATGTAGAAACCTTGGCGAATATTACTAATCCTTCACATGTCAACAATAAATATTTGGCGATATTTTTTTTTAAATATTCAAATTTCTAAGTATTTTATATAGTTTTTATAAAATTTTGGCGATTTTTAAGGTAAAACAATTGTTTCCTATAGAATTTGGGCGAATCATTTTTAAAATAGTCAATCTCGTTTTTTGAAAAACCATGGAAAATTAGCCCATGAGCGAAATTTAACCCCTAAAATCATCCCTGAATCCAGGTAAAGAACATTGGGAGGCAGTAAAGTGGATTATCAGGTATTTGAGAGGTACTACTACACATGCATTATGTTTTGGAGGTTCAGACACTTTTCTACAGGGATATGTTGAGTCAGATATGGCAGGTGATAAAGACAGCAGGAGGAGCACCACAGGGTATGTTTTTACTATAGGTGGAACAACAGTAAGTTGGATTTCAAAACTACAAAAGGTTGTTTCAATTTCAACAACAGAGGCAGAGTATGTTTCTGCTACAGAAGCTAGTAAAGAGATGATTTGGTTACAAAGGTTTATGAAGGAATTGGGAAAGAAGCAGGAGAACAGCAAGTTGTACTGTGACAGTCAGAGTGCCATTCACCTTGCAAAGAACTCAGGCTTCCATTCAAATATTAAGCATATACAGTTGAGGTACCACTTCATATGATCTGCCTTGGAAGATGGACAATTGAAGTTGGAAAAGATACACACTAGCCAGAATCCTGTAGACATGTTAACAAAGGGAGTAACCACGGAGAAATTGAGTTCTTTCTCAGTTTCAGTTGGTCTTCAAGAATGAAGATGAAGATGAGAAATTTACCAGGTCCAAGAAGGTTCAGAGTCCAGCATCTACAGCAGCGGTGGAGTTGTTGAGATCAGTCTCCCAGTGGAAGATTGTTGGTTGTGGAACCTGATTATCTTCCTGATTTAGAGGTCCTTGCTTTCAACCGTGTTTATACCCCATGAAGTATTTACACCCTAGAAGTATGTACACTCTTCCACGTGGGGGAGTGAAGAGGGGGGTTACCCCCTCTGCGGGGGTTCGGGGGCGAAGCCCCCGAAGCAAAAATTGCCTTGTAAAAGTATATTGTAATTTCATTGTAAATCTGGACCGTTCATTATAAGGTCGCAGATCTAACGGTAGAGATTATATTAGGGTTTTTTTCTCTAGAAGGCAACCCTCTTTTATGAGGGAAATTTATTGCGGCTATTGATGATGGTGAATATTGTATTCTGAGAGAGGAGATTGTGAAAGAAGGAAGAGGAATTTACAGCGGGTTTTGTTGTAGGTTGTATCCCTTCATTTGTTGGATAATAATAAAGGAAGGACCTGGCAATTTCTTTGGTGGATGTAGCCCACACTGGGTGAACCACGTAAATCTGTGTCTCTCTTGTATTGTGTGTCTTTTGTGTTTTGTTTCTGCATTTGTTTTATTTTATTGGTCCGCGGTCCTGTTTTTCTAACATATGAGTCTCAACCCCGTAGTGTCATTGTTACTTTGGGGGGTCATCTCTAAAGAATACCAGAGGTAGTTCCAACTGTTGGCGTTCGGAAGTCACTCCTGGATTGCTAGCAGGAGCAGAGCCCGAAGCCCATCAGTTTTAATGTCACGGTTTATTTTGAAGGGTGATCAAATGGAGGAAGACTCCGAACGGCAGGGCCTCAGCTCAGAAACCAGATCAGGCACGCATGATAGAGTGAGGTCTTGATAAACTTCAAACAGTGAGCTATAGTAAAGGCGAGTAGGTGGAAGATTTACGCAAGAGGAGCGTGATGATCTATTACAGACATCCGGTATGCAACAGATTAAAGAAGAAATGAGCTCAAATGCAAAATCCTTTTACATCCGAACACATAAAAACCGGAGGGCACGACAACGCCACAACAAATCCTTTGTTGCAACCAGTTGCACTACTGTGAATCCTCAGGTAACAGACGAACAAAGATGGAAAAGAGGGAGAACTGCTTGTTATAAACCAAGAAATCTCAAACACAGAGGCATAACCATGAAACCAGAGTATTGYTGAAACTATACAGTCGGGAGCTTAGCTCTACCATCSATMATACAAAAATGGCGAAAATGCCTACATATACTCAAAATAACCCAGCGGCGGAACCAAGAAACTACAATAAAGGCTTTGCGTCTGCATGGCTTCTGACAACACGGAGCTGCGATCTTTGAATGGTCGTGCAACTTATGGCAGACGCAATCAGTCTTCTGACAATTCATTCGGCGAATCGACGTGATTTCAATTCATTACAGGACACCCCCATTATGGCGGAGATGATGTCTAACCACCGCCAACCGCTTCAATAACTGCTTCTTGGGATTGGAGAAGGTTAGGCCAACTCAGCATCTCGGGATGGGGAAGACTTCCTATGCTGCCATCTGGAACAACTGACAAGCTTGAGGGACAGACATGGGATATGGTGGGAGTGAAGGCATTGAGGGRGCACRTGGAAGAAGTGGACAGGGGCGAGAGCGATGACAGAAAGGGGGCTATGCGGGCCAGAGAGGAGGAGTGGATAAGCGACACGTGGTAATAAGGGACAGTGGGTAGAGGGTGAGCGAAGTGACGGGAGGAGGGTCCACCATGGCTAAACACAGGACAGCTGAGGAGAGCGTGGCCGCACGAGCGTCGTTGATCCGGGCGCGACGATCGTGGTCGCTGGGAGCTGCATCAATAATTCCGGACCCCCCCCCCTCAGCTTAAAGGGAGAAAGACGAGGGGGGTCCGGAATGGCCTTTATCGCCGTTGATCCGGGCGCGCTTATCTGAGCCGTTGGAGAGATGTGCCCCTGATTCCGGACCCCCCCCCTACTGCTTAAAGGTCGGAAGGCAAGGGGGGTCCGGGATTTGCTTTGCGCCGTTGATCCGGGCGCGCTCATCTTGACCGCCCGATCTCGCTCACTGTTTACCATGGGCGTTATGTCGCCCAAAACCTTGGACAAGTGGGGTTTTAACCCATTCATTTGATTTCTGACCCCCTTAGCAAGAAATATCGCTAACACCAACTATTATTCCACCTAAAAAGTGTCACAAGGTAGTATCTCATAATGCAAAATTCATCTTCTTCACAAGCTGTTCAAAAGGGGAACAGAAGGACATTGCAACCACTACAGTCTCGCCCCCTGCACCTTCTATCCAATAGAAGCAGGTCGATAAGGTTGTAGAAAAGTACAAAGATTCCTTCTCCACACCTTCCTCTCATGTAGCTTGACTTTTTGAATAGCCTCAAATTCAAATGGTTCATGACATACTTCCACAAGCTAAGCAATGCGACGTCTCCAGCAATACAAGCAGCTCACCCAGATGCAGATCCAGCAAACGCTTTTCCCTCTCCCCCGAGAACTCACCGCAATGGAAACCATTTATTTATAACAGGGGAGGATTGATCCAGGTGGATATCGGTGGCCACCCACCTTTTTTGACTGGCTCAAAATAGTTTTCTGGTAATTTTGGCAATTTACTATTTTTAGCAGGTTTTAACTTCCAGGGCCATTTTGAGGGCCCAAATGAAGGTTTTTCGAGATCTAGGTTCTCAGTTATATTTAAAGGAATAATTTATCCCACAAAATGAATCTCCTCGATTATACCTTTCCAACGAGCTATCATACACCTAAAATGGAGATCGTATGCAAAAGTTTCGACCCCGGGAATTTGATGTACTAACTTACCCAAACAGGACCCACATGACTTTTGGCGCTTCATCTCCTAGGGTTAGGTTTTTGGATGTCTAGGACTTTTGGAATTCCTTTTTATTGTAAAAATTCCTCCAGATACTCATTTTAATCATCTTCTTGCGAATGCAAGTAGCCGTCATATCTCTTCTCAGAGATAAGCTGCCACCATTCTAGCAAGTCTTTCACTCTGTATTTTTACAGTCTCTGTACTTTTCTTTGATTAAAAGAAATCGTGTATTACTCTATATCTATGTTTATGGTTGCATATTTGATACATTAATTTTATATTATTGAATATCTACAATATCTTTGTGCATTTCTTTATTATATCTCAACTCTCATTTCGTGTCGAAAATAATCTGGATCAGTGGTATCAGAGCAGACTGCTCTTGATAATTTTTTCAATGCATGTCCCCAACGAGGTCTGAGCATAGCAAGTTGAGTCCTGAGCTTTTTCCTCTTGAGGAAAACCACTCTCTCACACCCAAGAAACCCTCAATGGCAGAATAAAAGAAAAATGACGGAGCAGATGATCCTATCAGTCTATTCCTTGAGCAAGCTCTCACTCTACAGAGGGACGAAATGGTGGAGAATTTTTCCCACATCCTTCAATGCCTGTCGATAGCAACAATTGCATATTCATCAAGAGGCCACTTTGGAGGCACCTCGCCTTTCAAGGTACAAGTTAATTTTGATATTCTTGTATTTGAAGGACAGATAGATGCAGAAGACCTACACAAATGGTTAAATCTGCTAGAAGGTTATTTCTCTGTTCACAAATTTTTCTACAAAGAAAAGATCACCTTCGCACTCCTTAAAGCTCTCCCCCATGTCAAACATTGGTGGGAAACTTATTGGGAGAAGAGTTCCACAGAGGAGTCTGAAATATATGGGGTCGATCCCACTTGGGATTTTTTTGTGGATGCGGTAAAGGAACAATATTACCCTCTTGGAAACTATGAGGACCAGTACATGAGATGGAACACACTGCAGCAAGAGAGGGACCAAGTAGTTCTGGATTTGACCAATACCTTCCATACCTTGCGCACCAAGATGGGTGTCAAAGACTCCGAGTGACATTTGGTTCTGAAATACCGTGGAGCTCTACACAGATACATCCAGACTGAAATGAATTTTCTGGACATCTCATCACTCGGTGCTGCTTATCGATATGTTGTTAAAATCGAGTAGAAATTTAAGCACCAGAACAAACGGGATTTCAGATCTGTAAATCCACAACAACCAAAGTATGACAAAGATGGCCCTAACAAAGAGTCTCCCGAAAACCAGTCCAAGACATAGGAAAAGAAGGGTCACAGGAAGACAAAGAAGGACATCGAAAAATGGTGGAATTTACACAAAATCCCCTGGTACAACACCAATGAATGTCGCTCAAAACAGTCATTGGTGGCCAAGATCAAAGACAAGGAGTGGAATCCTGATTCTGAATCTGATTCTGAAAACACTGGTAAAGTACAAATCATTGGCGCAGACCCCACTGCTATTGTTGCAACCGCATCAATTCAACCAGAAGAACCAACAGATATCGAATAGGGGGAGCGCCTTTTTCATTCACAGATGTATGTGAAGGGTACCCCGCTGCATTTTATTGTTGATAGCGGAAGCCAGAAGAACCTCATCTCAGCAGAAGTCCTCAAACAGTTGGGATTGTTAACAACACCACACCCACAACCATACAACATTGGTTGTCTTCGCCAAGGACGAGACCTCCATGCCAGCCAACAATGTCGATTGTCATACAACATCCAACCCTTCAAGGATAAGGTATTATGTGATGTTTTCCCACTGGATGTCTGTGATATTCTCTTGGGCCAGCAATATATGTGGAAGAGCCATGTTGTTTATGAGACTCGACCCCGTAGTTTCATTGTTACTTTGGGGGGTCATATCTACAGAATACTAGAGGTAGTTCCAACTATTGTTCCACCTAAAAAGTGTCACAAGGTAGTATCTCATACTACAAAATTCAGCTTCTTCACAATCTGTTCAAAAGGGGAACAGAAGGACATTGCAACCACTACAGTCTCACCCCCTGCAACTTCTATCCAAAAGAAGCACGTCAACAAGGTTCTAGAAAAGACCAAAGATTCCTTCTGCACACCTTCCTCTCATGTAGCTTGACTTGTTGAACAACCTCAACTTCAACAGGTTCATGATAGACTTCCACAAGTTAAGCAGCGCGATGTCTTCAACAATACAAGCATCTCACTCAGATGCAGATCCAACAAACGCTTTTCCCTCTCCCCTGGGAACTCAACGCAATGGAGACCATTGTTTCTTAAGGAGGGACGATTGATATAGGTGGATATCGGTGGCCACCCACCCTTTCTGACTGGCTCAAAACAATGTTCTGGCGATTTTGGCAATTTACTATTTTTATCAGGTTTTAACTTCCAAGGCCATTTTGAGGGCCCAAATGAAGGTTTTTTTAGATAAAGCTTCTCAATGTTATTTAAAGTAATAATTGATCCACCAAAATGGATCTCCTCGATGATACCTTTCCAAATAGCTATCATACGCCTAAAACGGAGATCGTATGCAAAAGTTATGACCTCGGGAAGTTGATGTACTAACTTACCCAAACGGGGCCCACATGACTTTTGGCGCTTCATCTCCTAGGGTTAGGTTTTCGGATGTCTAGGAATTTTGGCATTTCTGTTTATTGTAAAAAGGCCTCTAGAGCCTCATTGTAATCATCTTCTTGTGAATGTGAGTATCCGTCACATCTCTTCTCAGAGATAAGCTGCCACCATTCTAGCGAGTCTTTCACTCTGTATTTTTATAGTCTCTATACATTTCTTTGATTAATACAAATTGTGTATTACTGTATATCTGTGTTTATTGTTTCATCTTTGATACATTTATGTTATATTATTGAATATCTACAATATATCTGTGCATTTATTTATTATATCTCCGCTCTCATTTCATGCCGAAAATAATCTGGATGAGTGGTATGTGAGCAGGCTGCTCTTGATCATTTTTTCAATGCATGTCCCCGACGAGGTCCGAGTATAGAAATTTGGGTCTCAAGCTTGTCTCTCTTGAGGAAAACTGCTCTCGCAGACCCAAGAAACCCTCAATGGTGGAAGAAAAGAAAAATGACAGAGCAAACGATCCTATCAGTCTGTTGCTTCAGCAATCTCTCATGTGACAGAGAGACGAAATGATGGAGAATTTTTCCCACATCCTTCAACGCTTTCCAATAGCAACAGGTGCATCTTCATAAAGCTGCCACTTTGGAGGGAGCTCGCCTTCCAAGGTACAATTTAATTTTGATATTCCTATATTTGAAGGACAAATAGATGCAGAAGCCCTAGACAAATGGTTAAATCTGCTAGAAGGTTATTTCTTTGTTCACAAATTTTCTGACAAAGAAAAGATCACCTTCGCACTCCTTAAATCTCTCCCCCATGTCAAACATTGGTGGGAAACTTATTGGGATCAGAGTTCCACAGAGGAGTCTGAAATATATGGGACCGATCACACTTGGGATTTTGTTGTGGATGCGGTAAAGGAACAGTATTACAATGTTGGAAACTATGAGGACCAGTACATGCGATGGACCACACTATGGCAAGAGAGGGGCCAAGCAGTTCCGGATTTCACCAATACCATCCATACCTTGCACACCAATTTGGGTATCAAATACTTCGAGAGACATTTGGTTATGAAATACCATGGGGCTCTACACAAATACATCCAGACTGAAATGGATTTTCTGGACATCTCATCACTCGGTGCTGCTTATCGATATGTTGTTAAAATCGAGTAGAAATTTAAGCACCAGAACAAACAGGATTTCGGATCTGTAAATCCAAAACAACCAAAGTATGACAAAGACATCCCTAACAAATAGTCTCCTGAAAACCAGTCCAAGACACAGGAAAAGAAGGGTCACGGGAAGAAAAAGAAGGACACCGAAAAATGGTGCGATTTCCACAAAATCCCCTGGCACAACACTGTTGAATGTCGCTCAAAACAGTCATTGGTGGATGAGATCAAAGACAAGGAGGCAAACCCTTATTCAGAATCCGATTCTGAAAACACTGGTAAAGGACAGATCATTGATGTAGACCCCACTTCTATTGTCACAACCACATCAATTCAACCAAAAGAACCAACAGATCCCGAAGAGGGGGAGTGCCCTTTTCATTCATAGATGTGGGTTAAGGGGACCCCACTGCATTTTATTGTTGATAGCGGAAGCCAAAAGAACCTCATCTCAGCAAAGGTCGTCGAATAGTTGGGATTGTTGACAACACCACCCCCACACCATACAACATCGGGTGGCTTCGCCAAGGACGAGATCTCCATGTCAACCAGCGGTGTTGATTTTCATACGGCATCCAACCCTTCAAGGACGAGGTATTATGTGATGTTGTCCCACTGGATGTCTGTGATATTCTCTTGGGCCAACCATATATGTGGAAGTGAGACGTTGTTTATGAGTCTTGACCCCGTAGTTTCATTGTTACTTTGGGGGGTCATCTCTATAAAATACCAGAGTTAGTTCAAACTATTGTTCCACCTAAAAGTGTCACAAGGTAGTATCTCATACTGCAAAATTCTGTTTCTTCACAATCTGTTCAAAAGGGAAATAGAAGCACATTGCAACCACTATAGTCTCACCTCCTGCACCTTCTATCCAACAGAAGCACGTCGACAAGGCTAGAGAAAAGAACAAAGATTCCTTCTACACACCTTCCTCTCATGTAGCTCGACTTGTTGAGAAGCCTCAACTTCAACAGGTTCATGACAGACTTCCACAACCTAAGCAGCGCGACGTCTCCATCAATACAAGCAGCTCACCCAGATGCAGATCCAACAAACGCTTTTCCCTCTCCCTTGAGAACTCAATGAAATGGAGACCATTGCTTCCTAAGGAGGGAGGATTGGTCCAGGTAGATATTGGTGGCCACCCACCTTTTCCGACTGGCTCAAAAAAAATTTTGTGGCAATTTTGGCAATTTACTATTTTTAGCAGGTTTTAACTTACGGGGCCATTTTGAGGGCCCAAATAAAGGTTTTTCAAGAACGAGGTTATCAATGATAATTGAAGGCATAATTTATCCCCCAAAATGAATCTCCTCGATGATACCTTTCCAACGATCTATCATACGCCTAAAACAGAGATCGTATGCAAACGTTACGACCCCGGGAAGTTGATGTACTAACCCAAACGGGGCCCACATGACTTTTGACGCTTCATCTCCTAGGGTTAGGTTTTTGGATGTCTAGGAATTTTGGCATTCCCGTTTATTGTAAAAATTCCTCTAGAGCCTCATTGTAATCATCTTCTTGCGAATGCGTGTAGCCATCACATCTCTTCTCAAAGATAAGCTGCCACCATTCTAGCGAGTCTTTCACTCTGTATTTTTACAGTCTCTGTACATTTCTTTGATTAATAGAAATTGTGTATTACTGTATATCTATTTTTATGGTTGCATCTCTGATACATTTTTGTTATATTATTGAATATCTACAATATCTCTGTACATTTCTTTATTATATCTCCACTCTCATTTCATGCTGAAAATAATTCGGATCAGTGGTATCAGTGCAAGCTGCTCTTGATCATTTTTTCAGTGCATGTCCCCGACGAGGTCCGAGTATAGCAAGTTGGGTCTCAAGCTTGTCTCTCTTGAGGAAATCTGCTCTCGCACAACCAAGAAACCCTCAATGACGGAAGAAAATAAAAATGACGGAGCAGACGATCCTCTCAGTCTGTTGCTTGAGCAATCTCTCACGCGACAGAGGGACGAAATGATGGAGAATTTTTCCCACGTCCTTCAACACCTATCGATAGTAACAGGTGCATCTTCATCAAGTGGCCACTTTGGAGGCACCTCTTATTTCAAGGTACAATTTAATTTTGATATTCCTGTATTTGAAGGACAGATAGATGCAGAAGCCCTAGACAAATGGTTAAATCTACTAGAAGGTTATTTCTTTGTTCACAAATTTTCTGAAAAAGAAAAGATCACCTTTGCACTCCTTAAATCTCTCCCCCATGTTAAACATTGGTGGGAGACTTATTGGGAGCAGAGTTCCACAGAGGAGTCTGAAATATATGGGGTTGATCCCACTTGGGATTTTTTTGTGGATGTAGTAAAGGAACAGTATTACCCTGTTGGAAACTATGAGGACCAGTACATGAGATGGACCACACTACGATAAGAGAGGGGCCAAGAAGTTCTAGAGTTCACCAATACCTTCCATACCTTGCACACCAAGATGGGTATCAATAACTCTGAGTGACATTTGGTTATGAAATACCGTGGGTCTCTACACATATACATCCAGACTGAAATGGATTTTTTGGACATCTTATTACTCAATGCTGCTTATCGATATGTTCTTAAAATCGAGAAAAAATATAGTCATCAGAACAAATGGGATTTCGGATCTCTAAATCCGCAATAACAAAAGTATGACAAAGACAGCTCTAATAAATAGTCTCCCGAAAACTAGTCCAAGACACAGGAAAAGAAGGGTCACGGGAAGACATAGAAGGACACTGGAAAATGGTGTAATTTCCACAAAAGCCCTTGGCACAACACCGATGAATGTCGCTCAAAACATTCATTGGTGGCCGAGATCAAAGACAAGGAGTCGAACACTGATTCCAAATCCGATTCTGAAAACACTGGTAAAGGACAGATCATTGACACATACCCCACTGCTATTTTCGCAACTGCATCAATTCACAGATGTGGGTGAAGGGGACCCCGTTGCATTTTATTGTTGATAGCGGAAGACAGAAGAACCTCATCTCAACAGAGTTCATCAAACAGTTGGGATTGTCGACAACACCACACCCACAACCATACAACATCGGGGAGCTTCGCCAAGGATGAGATCTTCATGTTAGCCATCAATGTCGATTTTCATATGACATCCATCCCTTCAAGGACAAGGTATTATGTGATTTTTTCCCATTGGATGTCTGTGATATTCTCTTGGGCCAGCCATATATGTGGAAGCGCCATGCTATTTCTGAGTCTCAACCCCGTAGTTTCATTGTTACTTTGGAGGTTTATATCTACTGAATACCAGAGGTAGTTCCAACTATTGTTCCACCTAAGAAGTGTCGCAAGGTAGTATCTCATACCGCAAAATTCAGCTTCTTCACAATCTGTTCAAAACGGGAAAAGGAGGACATTGCAACCACTACAGCCTCGCCCCCTGAACCTTCTATCCAACAGAAGTAGGTCGACAAGATTGCAGCAAAGAACAAAGATCCCTTCTACACACCTTGCTCTCATGTAGCTCGACTTTTTGAACAACCTCAACTTCAATAGGTTCATCATAGACTTCCACAAGCTAAGCAGTGCGACGTCTCCGACAATACAAGCAGCTCACCCAGATCAAGATATAGAAAATGATTTTCCCTCTCCCCCACGAACTCAACGTAATGGATACCATTGCTTCCTGAGGAGGGAAGATTGATGCAGGTAGATATCGGTGGCCACCCACCTTTTCCGACATGCTCAAAACAGTTTTCTGGCAATTTTGGCAATTTACTATTTTTAGCAGGTTTTAACTTCCGGGGCCATTTTGAGGGCCCAAATGAAGGTTTTTAGAGATAGAGGTTATTAATGATATTTTAAGGCATATTTTATCCCCAAAAATTAATCTCCTCGAAGATACCTTTCCAACGAGCTATCATACGCCTAAAACGGAGATCGTATGCAAATGTTACAACCCCGAGAAGTGGATGTACTAACTTACCCAAATGGGGCCCACATGACTTTTGGCGCTTCATCTCCTAGGGTTAGGTTTTTGGATTTCTAGGAATTTTGGCATTCCTGTTTATTGTAAAAATTCCTCTAGAGCCTCATTGTAATCATCTTCTTGCGAATGCGAGTAGCCATCACATCTCTTCTGAGAGATAAGCTGCCACCATTCTAGCGAGTCTTTCACTCTATATTTTTACAGTCTCTATACATTTCTTTGATTAATAGAACTCGTGTATTACTGTATATATATGTTTATGGTTGCATCTCTAATGCATTTCTATTACATTATTGAATATCTACAATATCTTTGTGCAGTTCTTTATTATATCTCCGCTCTCATTTCGTGCCGAAAATAATCCGGATCAGTGGTATCAGAGAAAGCTGCTCTTGATCATTTTTTCAGTGAATGTCCCCGATGAGGTTTGAGTATAGAAAGTTTGGTCTTGAGCTTGTCTCTCTGGAGTAAAACCACTCTCGCACACCCAAGAAATCCTCAATGGTGGAAGAAAAGAAAAATGACGGTGCAGACGATCCTATCAGTCTGTTGCTTGAGCAAGCTCTCACGCGACAGAAGGATGAAATGATAGAGATTTTTTCCCACATCATTCCATGCCTACCAATAGCAACAGGTGCATCTTCATCAAGAGGCCACTTTGGAGGCACCTCGCCTTTCAAGGTGCAAGTTAATTTTGATATTCCTATATTTGAAGGACAGATAGATGCAGAAGCCCTAGCCAAATGGTTAAATCTGTTAGAAGGTTATTTCTTTATTCACAAATTTTCTGACAAAGAAAAGATCACCTTCGCACTCCTTAAAGCTCTTCCCCATGTCAAACATTGGTGGGAAACGTATTGGGAGAAGAGTTCCACAAAGGAGTATGAAATATATGGGGCCAATCCCACTTGGGATTTTTTTGTGGATGTGTTAAAGGAACAGTATTACCCTGTTGGAAACTATGAGGACCAGTACATGAGATGGACCACACTGCGGCAAGAGAGGGGCCAAGAAGTTCCAGAGTTCACCAATACCTTCCATACCTTGTGCACCAATCTGGGAATCAAAAACTCTGAGTGACATTTGGTTCTGAAATACCGTGCGGCTCTACATAGATACATCCATACTGAAATGGATTTTCTGGACATCTCATCACTCGGTGCTCCTTATAGATATGCTATTAAAATCAAGCAAAAATTTAAGCACCAGAACAAATGAGATTTCAGATCTGTAAATCCGCAACAACCAAAGTATGACAAAGACAGCCCTAACAAATAGTCTCATGAAAACCAGTCCAAGACATAGAAAAAGAAGGGTCACAAGAAGACAAAGAAGTACACCAGAAATTTGGTGCAATTTCCACAAAATACCCTGGCACAACACCAATGAATGTCACTCAAAAGAGTCATTGGTGGCCAAGATCAAATACAAGGAGCCGAACCCTGATTCAAAATCCGATTATGAAAACACTGGTAAAGGATAGATCATTGACGCAGACCCCACTGCTAATCAATTCAACCAAAAGAACCAACAGATCCCGAAGAGGGGGAGCGCCTTTTTCATTCATAGATGTGGGTGAAGGGGACCCCGCTGCATTTTATTGTTGATAGCAGAAGCCATAAGAACCTTATCTCAGCAGAGGTCGTCAAATAGTTGAGATTGTCGACAACACCACACTTGCAGCCATACAACATTGGGTGGCTTCGCCAAGGATGAGATCTTTGTGTTAGCTAGCAATGTCGATTGTCATACGGTATCCATCCCTTCAAGGATGAGGTATTATGTGATGTTGTTCCAGTGGATGTTTGTGATATATTCTTGGGCCAACCATATATGTGGAAGCACTGTGTTGTTTATGAGTCGCGACCCCATAGTGTCATTGTTACTTTGGGGGGTCATCTATATAGAATACCAGAGGTAGTTCCAACTATTGTTCCACCTAAAAAGTGTTGCAAGGCAGTATCTCATACTAAAAAATTCAGCTTCTTCACAATATGTTCAAAAGTGGAACAGAAGGACATTACAACCACTACAGTCTCGCCCCCTACACCTTCTACCCAACATAAGTAGGTCGATAAGGTTGCAGCAAAGCACAAAGATTCCTTCTACACACCTTCCTCTCATGTACCTTGACTTTTTCAACAGCCTCAACATCAATAGGTTCATGACAAACTTCCACAAGCTAAGCAGCGCGACGTCTCCAGCAATACAAGTAGTTCACCCAGATACAGATCCAGCAAACACTTTTCCCTCTCCCTCGGGAACTCAACACAATGGAGACCATTTCTTCCTAAGGAGGGAGGATATATCTAGGTGTATATCGGTGGCCACCCACCTTTTTCGACTGGCTCAAAACAGTTTTCTGGCAATTTTGGCAATTTACTATTTTTACCAGGTTTTGATTTTCGGGGCCATTTTGAGGGCCCAAATGAAGGTTTTTAGACATAGAGGTTCTCAATGATAGTTGAAGGAATAATTTATTCCCACAAAATGAATCTCCTCAATGATACCTTTCCAATGAGCGATCATATGCCTAAAACGGAGATCGTATGCAAAATTTATGACCCCAGGAAGTTGATGTACTAACCTACCCAAATGGGGCCCACATGACTTTTGGCGCTTCATCTCCTACGGTTAGGTTTTTGGATGTCTAGGACATTTGGAATTCTTGTTTATTGTAAAAAGGCCTCTATATCCTCATTGTAATCATCTTCTTTTGAATGCAAGTAACCGTCACATCTCTTCTCAGAAATAAGCTGCCACCATTCTAGCGAGTCTTTCACTCTGTATTTTTACAGTCTCTGTACATTTATTTGATTAATAGAAATCGTGTATTACTGTATATATGTGTTTATAGTTGCATCTCTGATACATTTATGTTATATTATTGAATATCTACAATATCTCTATGCATTTCTTTATTATATCTCCGCTCTCATTTCGTGCCGAAAATAATCCGGATCAGTGGTATCAGAGTAGGCTGCTCTTGATCATTTTTTCAGTGCATTTCCATGATGAGGTCCAAGTATAGCAATTTGGGTCTCATGCTTGTCTATTTTGAGGAAAACCACTCTTGCACACCCAAGAAACCCTCAATGGTGGAAGAAAAGAAAAATGACGGAGCAGATGATCCTATCAGTCTGTTGCTTGAGCAAGCTCTCACGCGACAAAGGGACGAAATGATGGAGAATTTTTCCCACATCCTTCATTACCTATCAATAGAAAGAGGTGTATCTTCATCAAGAGGCCACTTTGGAGGTACCTCATCTTTCAAGGTACAAGTTAATTTTGATATTCCTGTATTTGAAGGACAGATAGATGCATAAGCCCTAGACAAATGGTTAAATCTGCTAGAAGGTTATTTCTTTGTTCACAAATTTCTGACAAATAAAAGATCACCTTCGCACTCCTTAAAGATTCCCCCCATGTCAAACATTGGTGGGAAACTTATTGGGAGAAGAGTTCCACAGAGGAGTCTGAAATATATGGGGCCAATCCCACTTGGGATTTTTTTGTGGAAGCGGTAAAGAAACAGTATTACCCTGTTGGAAACTATGAGGACTAGTACATGAGATGGACCACACTGCGGCAAGAGAGGGGCCAAGAAGTTTCGGAGTTCACCAATACCTTCCATACCTTGCGCACCAAGATAGGTATCAAAGACTCTGAGCAACATTTGGTTCTAAAATACCATGGGGCTCTACACAGATGCATCCAGACTGAGATGGATTTTCTGGACATCGCATCACTCGGTGTTGCTTATCGATATGTTGTTAAAATAGAGAATAAATTTAAGCACCAGAACAAATGATATTTCAGATCTGTAAATCCGCAACAACCAATGTATGACAAAGATAGCCCTAAAAAACAGTCTCTCGAAAACTAGTGCAAGACATAGGAAAAGAAGGGTCATGGGAAGACAAAGAAGGACATCGGAAAATGGTGCGATTTCGACAAAAGCCCCTGGTACAACACCGATGACTGTCACTCAAAATAGTCATTGGTGATCAAGATCAAAGACAAGGATTCAAACCCTAATTCAAAATCTGATTCTGAAAACACTGGTAAAGGCCATATCATTGATGCAGACCCCACTACTATTGTCTCAACCGCATCAATTCAACCAAAAGAACTAACAGATCCCGAAGAGGGGGAAAGCCTTTTTCATTCACAGATGTGGGTGAAGGGGACCCTGCTGCATTTTATTGTTGATAGTGGAAGCCAGAAGAACCTCATCTCTGCAGAGGTCATCAAACAGTTGGGATTGTCGACAACACCACACCCGCACCTATACAAAATCGGGTGGCATCACCAAGGATGAGATCTCTATGTCAGCCATCAATTTCAATTGTCATACGACATCCAGCCCTTCAAGGACAAGGTATTATGTGATGTTATCCCACTGGATGTCTGTGATATTCTCTTGGGCTAGCCATATATGCAGAAGCGCCATGTTGTTTATGAGTCTCGACCCCATAGTGTCATTGTTACTTTGGGGGGTCATCTCTAGAGAATACCATAGGTAGTTCCAACTATTGTTCCACCTAAAAAGTGTCGCAAGGTAGTATCTCATATTGCAAAATTTATCTTCTTCAGAATCTGTTCAAAAGGGGAACAGAAGGACATTGCAACCAATATAGTCTCGCCCCCTGCACCTTCTATCCAACAGAAGCAGGTCGAAAAGGTTGCAGCAAAGCACAAAGATTCCTTCTGCACACCTTCCTCTCATGTAGATCAACTTTTTGAACAGCCTCAACTTCAACAGGTTCATGACAGACTTCCACAAGCTAAGCAGCACGACGTCTCCAGCAATACAAGCAGCTCACCCAGATGCAGATCCAGCAAATGCTTTTCCCTCTCCCCCAAGAACTGAACACAATGGAGGCCATTACTTACTAAGGAGGGAGGATTGATCTAGGTGGATATCGGTGGCCACCCACCTTTTCCAATTGGCTCAAAACAACTTTCTGGCCATTTTGGCAATTTACTATTTTTAGTGGGTTTTAACTTTCGGGGCCATGTTGAGGGCCCAAATGAAGGTTTTTCATGATATAGGTTCTCAATGATACTTGAAGGTGTAATTTATCTCCCAAAATGAATCTCCTCTATGATACCTTTCCAACGAGCTATCATGCGCCTAAAAATGAGATCGTATGCAAAAGTTAGGACCCCGGGAAGTTGATGTACTAACTTACCCAAACGGGGCCCACATGAATTTTGGTGCTTCATCTCCTAGGGTTAGGTTCTTGGATGTCTAGGACTTTTGGCATTCCTGTTTATTGTAAAACTGCCTCTAGAGCCTCATTGTAATCATCTTCTTGTGAATGCGATTAGCGGTCACATCTCTTCTCAGAGATAAGATGCCACCATTCTAGCGAGTCTTTCACTCTGTATTTTTACAGTCTCTGTACATTTCTTTGAATAATAGAAATCATGTATTACTATATATTTGTGTTTATGGTTGCATCTCTGATACATTTATGTTATATTATTGAATATCTACAATATCTATGTGCATTTCTTTATTATATCTCCGAACTCATTTCATGCCAAAATTAATTTGGATCAGTGGTATCAGAGCAGGCTGTTCTTGATCATTTTTTCAGTGCATGTCCCCGACGAGGTCCGAGTATAGAAATTTGGCTCTCGATCTTGTCTCTCTTGAGGAAAAATTCTCTCGTACACCCAAGAAACCCTCAATGGCGGAAGAAAAGAAAAATGATGGAGTAGATGATCCTATGATTTTGTTGCTTGCACAAGCTCTCACGCGATAGAGGGACGAAATGATGGAGAAACAGGTGCATCTTCATCAATCGGCCACTTTCGAGAAACCTCACCTTTCAAGGTACAAGTTAATTTTGATATTCCTTTATTTGAAGGACAGATAGAGGCAGAAGCCCTAAACAAATGGTTAAATCAGCTAGAAGGTTATTTCTCTATTCACAAATTTTCCGACAAAGAAAAGATCACCTTGTCACTCCTTAAAGCTCTCCCCCATGTCAAACATTGGTGGGAAAATTATTGGGAGCAGAGTTCCACAGAGGACCCTGCTGCATTTTATTTTTGATAGCAGAAGCCAGAAGAACCTCATCTCAACAGAGGTCGTCAAACAATTTGGATTGTCGACAACACCACACCCACAACCATACAACATCGGGTAGAATCGCTAAGGATGAGTTCTTTGTGTCAGCCAGCAATGTCGATTGTCATACGGCATCCATCCCTTCAAGGACGAGGTATTATGTGATGTTGTCCCACTGGACGTCTGTGATATTCTCTTGGGACAGCCATATATGTGGAAGCACCATGCTATTTATGAGTCTCAACCCCGTAGTGTCATTGTTAATTTGGGGGGTCATCTCTACAGAATACTAGAGGTAGTTCCAACTATTGTTCCACCTAAAAAGTGTCGCAGGGTATTATCTCATACTGCAAAATTCATCTTCTTCACAATCTGTTCAAAAGGGGAACAAAAGGACATTGCAACCACTACAGTCTTGCCCCCTGCACCTTCTATCCAACAGAAGTAGGTCTACAAGGTTGAATCAAAGAAAAAAGATTCCTTCTGCACACCTTCCTCTCATGTAGATCAACTTTTTGAACAGCCTCAACTTCAACAGGTTCATGACAGACTTCCACAAGCTAAGCAACACGACATCTCCAGCAATACAAGCAGCTCACCTAGATGCAGATCCAGCAAATGATTTTCCCTCTCCCCAAAGAACTCAACGCAATGGATACCATTACCTCCTAAGGAGGGAGGATTGATGCAGGTGGATATTGGTGGCCAACCACCTTTTCCGATTGGCTCAAATGAAGGTTTTTTGAGAAGGTTTTTTTATATCGAGGTTCTCAATGATATTTGAAGGCATATTTGATCCCCCAAAATTAATCTCCTCGACAATACCTTTCCAACGAGCTATCATATGCCTAAAACGAAGATCGTATGCAAAAGTTAGGACCCCAGGAAGTTGATGTACTAACTTACCCAAACGGGGACCACATTACTTTTGGTGCTTCATCTCTTAGGGTTAGGTTTTTGGATGTCTAGGACTTTTGGCATTCCTATTTATTGTAAAAATGCCTCTAGAGCCTCATTGTAATCATCTTCTTGTGAATGCGAGTAGCCATCACATCTCTTCTCAAAGATAAGATGCCACCATTCTAGCGAGTCTTTCACTCTGTATTTTTACAGTCTATGTACATTTATTTGAATAATAGAAATCGTGTATTACTATATATCTGTGTTTATGGTTGCATCTCTGATACATTTATGTTATATTATTGAATATCTACAATATCTCTATGCATTTCTTTATTATATCTCCGCTCTCATTTCGTCCCGAAAATAATCCAGATCACTATAGCAACAAAAAACTTAGATTATCCTTTTTCCAATTCTACAATGATCCACTATAAAATGATTTATTTCCTCTAAGAAATCCTCCAGTTATACTACCCTTTCCCTTTGCATTCATATAGTTCATCTTGCTTGTTTCTAGAGGATTCACTAGAAATAGCCAACTCCTCATTCACTATTGAAACTTATTAAATCAATAATTATTCAATATTCTCCTTTTTTGAATGAAATTGTGTTGGCTCACTAATCATCAATGATTATTTCTCCTTCTAGGTGTGACCTTCTTAGTAAGGCATCATGTGTTCTTAATTTTCCATGTGTTTTAATTGCTATGAAATCTATCATAAATACCTTTCCATATATGTGTGCTCACGTTGTTAATATTCCAAAGGTTCTATTCTAGTATGATATATCATTCTTAATCAAAATTATGGTGGTCACAATTTTGGTTTCTCTAATTATTTTTGTCTTTATCATAATGATTATTCTATAATCACCATCTAATATTATTAAATTGGGTAGAGTGAGATATTCTATTTCCATATGGAATTGAAATCATTAATAGTCCAATTGATAATGTTGCAGTGATCCTTGGAATCTATTGAATGAATTCAATATGAAATGTTCATTGATCACCTTGTCGAAG
>ML780157.1:155634-181740 GCA_009831015.1 Picea engelmannii | reverse complement strand
GGTTATAAGGGTTAAATATTAGGGTTAAATTTTCAAGGGTTTAGGGGTTTGGGATTCTAAAAATTGTAGTGGTTATGAGTCAAATGCATTTGGGGAAATAAATTATAGTGATTATAAGGGTTAATGGCCATAGGTTCTTAGGGTTTAGATGGTTACTCAGTAATAGTGGTTGTATGTAATAGTATTAAAAATTATAGTTACAGGGGTTATAGAGTATAAGGGATATGGGTTAAACATTAGGGATGAAAAGGGTTAAGGGTTATAGAGGTTATGGGTTTAGAGTTCCATACATTAGTGTATATAGTTATTAGTTGATAATCCATATAAAACTTATGGAATGTAAGGGTTAGGGATTGTTTTTTATAGAGGTTAAGGATGAAACATGTGACACAACTTATAATGGTTATGGATCATATCAATTACATGTTCTAGGGATAAGGGGTTATAAGAGTTCGAGGTTAGAGATTACAAGGGTTAGCAGTTATATAATTTAGGGATTAAGGGTTATTGGGGACAAGGGTTAGGGTACTTTCTTGATAGAGAATGACAATTAAATTGGTTATGATATAATTTTCAAGGGTTATAAATATTATGCGATTGGGCTATAGGAATTAGGTGTGAAAGATATTAGAGGGGATAGTGGTTTTCCATTCCCCTATGCATAATATGAGGATGAATATTGGTGTTGGAAGTTAGGGGTTTTAGTTGACTAAGGTTTTGGGTGATGGAATTTAGGGGTTTTAATGACTCATGCACCCCATAGGATATCTGGTGAATTGACGATGCATGTGGATAAAGTCCTTGCTATGACCTACTGTGGGTGGGCCTAGATGTTATTGATGTTGCTAAAGCACCAAACCACCTCCTATCAAAATTAATAATGGTGGAATTGTGCCTTTCGGATAGCACTATGTGTTTTCTTTCAAGAACATACCCATGCTTCAACCACATGTCAGTATCTGATATGGAGGCCCTAAGGTGCTAAGTATGTAATGGTGGGGTCAATTGTTAAGATGATGGGGAGGTAGGGTTTAAGGGAATGTGTTTCACCTTGATTTTTTCACATATTGGATCAGCTCATGCTACATATCAAGGACTATGAATATGATAGGATGAACTACCAGGGTGACTTACAGCTAACCCAACTACCAATTGGATGAACATGGGAATCAGACGATATGTATAGATGCATTGAAAAAAACTAATATTTGTATAGTTTGACTCCCATATTCCACTTGAAGGCCAAAGATGTCATTTAGAGGCATTGTCTCATGGTTTCAGGCCTTGTTCATGGCCCATGAGCCAAAATAGTTTCATTTATGGTCTAAATCTTTAAATTTCCTCCCTTGAATGTTCATTGCCTTAAGACCCACCCTTGCTGTACAATTAATGGCTATAATATCTTACTCAAAGGGGAAATATTCCTCGTAGATGCCCTTTGTGGTGGTTTAAGGACTTTCTCACGACCCTCAAACCCTATAAGATTCATTTAGGACTAAGGAACTTATTTTTCTCCCATGAACATGGTCAAATCCATGAGACCCGTATTTAGTGCACAAAATCTCATAATGTTGTACTCCATATGCCACTTTGACTCCAAATATAACCTCTAAAGGGCCCTTTGATGGAAATTCTCCTATATTAATGAATGTCATTAGATTGGTGAAGGCAGGATCTAGAAGAGATTTGGTGAAGATATCTACTTGTTGATCTACTAAAGGAACAAACATTGGCACAAGCTGTCCTTGAGCATGAGGTTGCCAAATTTAATGCATCCAAATATCCATGTCTTTTGTCTTCTGATGATTCATTGGATTATGAATAAGCTCAATGGTACTTTGATTTTCACAAAGTTGACCAAGCATCATCTGTATCCAGGGAAGATGCTTCCCGACATGAACTTCACTAGCATAGTTTTCTTTAGTGGAGAAGAGAATAACAACTTGTTTCTTCTTAGAGAACTAACAAATTGGTCTAGAGCCAAGAGAAAACAAGTATCCCAAGGTAGATATTCTCTCATCAAGATTGCTAACCTAGTGGGAATTCAAAAATCCAAGGAGGCAGATATGAGTACGATCAGGCAAGGATGGTACTTTGTTCTCCATATTTTGAATGGCCACCGAGGGGGCACCAAACACCGCAAGATGTGTGTTGATATTCTATATGTTGGACCCTATCTCCGGTTGAACCAATTTCAGGGTGGGAAAGTCATTAAAAAGAAAAGATTCAACTCTTCCCAGGCCCCCGATGACATCTCCAGATTTCCTAACATTGTCGTCCACCACCATGTCCTAGTTTAGAAATATTAACCCAATTCTCTTTCAATGTTCATGCAGAGTGAAACCTTGATACAAGGATTCCCCATATCTTAGGATCAACTAACCCATGTCCAAGTGATGTTCACATGGAACATTTCCCCACTTCACTCTTCAAAGTTCTCATTTGAATATTTGCTACTACCACTAAGATCTACACCAAGGGCACTGGTTGATATCATGAACAAAAACTATATATTATATAATATATTCATATTTTATATAACATATTATATAAAATATGACATAATATAAAAAACATTTATAAAATGAAAATATTTTAAAATAAATAAAATGAAAATATTGTAAACATATATATGTTATATGTATGTTACATATATAACATATATATTCTCCATTCAAATAGAACCTGACCCCTAACTCCATTCACATTCGAACATAACCCGACCCTTAACCCCATTCGCATTCATCCTGACCCCATTCGGTCGACCCTATTCCCATTCATCCTGACCCTTACATCCTCTTCCAAACAGAGACGTGGAATTCCATAGAGACGCAACCTGCCACAGAGATGCGGCATGTAACAAGAGACATGGTGACCCCACCAAGGATCCACATAGACAAACAGGAGCAAAGAAGCGAATTATACCAACAATGACTTCCATTCCGGTAAATTTTCCTCACTCTCTCCTTTTCAAAATTTTCATTCTGAAAAGTATAGGGCACACATGCATCATTGTTTGAATGATATATTATATATATATATGATCTAGGGTACCATGTTTGAATTAGATATTCTACAGATTTGAGTTAGGGCATATTCGAATTTGAACTTTTGTTCCTAGGATTTTCCTGGTCATAATGTTATCAGAGGGATAACATGAAATCTATGTCAACCATCTAAAACACTTCAAGAATCCATCTAAAATACCATAACTGAAAATTAGGTAGTCCAACACTGTGAAATATCCTACAGTCCAAGTATTTGTCAAAGGTACACACTCAGGAATTCATATAAAATTGCTACAGCAATGAGTAAATTCATAACAACCTCTATAAACATTTCAGTGGAAAAAATTTTGACGAAATGCCAACAGAGTAAAACCAAGAAAAAGACCAAAAATAATTGAGTGGGAATTTTACAGTTTTAAATGCACACAAAGCTCTTCATTAATACATTGTTCGTTTAGGAAATAAGGATCAGTATCCAGATTGGCCATTCCTCATAGATTTATTCTCATCTAGTATAATCTTTGAACACCCCTACACTCATAATTGAATTTTTCTGACATGGACTATTCTTTTACCAAAATCCTAATACTCTCGTATTTTTAACAAGCTGGGAGACAACAACAACAAGGCAGAGAGATTGCTACATGAACCTAGATGTGAAGGATTTCTACATAGCAGTTGTGTTGGGTTGAGATAGTTCAGGTGTTGGTTGGAGGATTTTTTCCATTTCATTATTTGGATAATGACATGGAAATTTTTGAGCCTGCCACATGTCTTTTTGATTTTCCCTTTATTATCCAAACCAACTCCTTTCTTTGTCTCCCTTGTATATGTGGAATATTTTAATTGGTCTCAAAGTTGTTGATGTGGAGGTTCCCTACATCATGTATATTTGATGGTATACATAGACATCTATATCCCTTTCTCTATATTCTATGCAAAAGAGTCCTGAGTCACTTAGGGAATCAGAATATTGTAATGCTATGAGGTTTAATTTCCAAAACCCTTACAAACTTGAAATATTTATAGAACTCAATGAAACCCATATTTATAGAACTCAATGAAATGTATGCACTCTTCCTTTAAAGCATTTATTTTCCTCTTATGTTGTTATAGAGACTCCATGATAAAAATAGACCCTACATTATGATTATCTTCCTGAACATGGATTCTACTAATAGATGAGAAGATAGAGGCCTGGTTCTTAGCAATTAGGTCCTCTTGTTTACGAACAAATTTATAAATTTATATTATTTTACAATAGGGGTAGTGTCTAGGTTGGCTATGGCTCTCCATGCTACCTATAAACTAGATATATTACAACCAATTTGGGTGAATAAAAGCAAATTACCCTTCAATAGACCCATCCAAGAACTCCTCAAATGACCAATGAAGAATATCCCCATACTTCCTATGCCATTCTGACCAATGCCTTGAGTTGTAAGATTGCATCGAGAGTTGTGAACAAAATCAGAAGTTGTGAAGATACCTTGGGAGATGTGAAAATTACAAATTTCATAATGAATCCCATGCAATGTCCACTTAGCCATAATGTCCATTCACCATTAATCTAACAAATATGCAATTGTGGCCTTTGAATAATGGCTTGCCCCATTTGTCCTTTTTGGATGGAGTGAGCCAAGGTAATTAAAAAAATTGTCATTTTTTGGATGGAATGAGTCAAGGTAATGGACAACAACAACAACATCACTTATCCCATTGTCAATAACTCGCACCCATGCCTTAGACTTTACAATTTTGTATCCATCGATGGGTTACTAATCAATAACAACTCTTGTATTTGTTACTTAACAATGTACTTTACTCTCAATTGCTCACTCATTAGGAATTACAAGTCAGATAAAGGTTATATTGGTTTAGAATTATGCTTTATAGGGATTAGGGGTTAATGTTTATAGGGGTTAGGTATGGCAAGAATTAAGGGTTAGGTGTTAGGGATGATAATGGTTATGGTGTTATGGGGTAAAGTGGTTATATGGTTTGAGTATTATAAGGATTAATCTTTGTGAGATATAGGACGTATTAGGTGCTTAGGGTTTATAACTTAGGCTTAGAACTATAAATACTAATGTTTATATTGCTTAGAACTATAAATACTAATCTCCCAATCACCCTCACTTCAATGCCGAAGTTATCTACATCATTATGAATCACTACACCAAGCCTTAATGATCCATGTTGATCATAATTAATGCCAAAGTCATCAGGGCATCGTCTTGTTCTAGATCACTAATAACCCTATCACTGCCTAGCATTAGAAGTTCATAATTTGTTGTAACAAATCATTGCCACCCAGGTTCTACTCTCATCAACTTCAACTCCTCGTCATCCACAACTGCTCATCATACTAAGAATTTAATCCAGTGTCATCTCTTCTTTCATACATTTTTGATGTAGGTTGCCATGTTGGGTCCCTTGAACCAACTATTTGTACAACATTATTTGACGCATTTCTATTAGGTCTTTGATGGTGTCGTTAACTTCTTTGTCATTATTTGAATCCATAATATATATTAGAAAAGAATGCCCATGTTGGTGTTTGCGTATCTTTTGATCCCAACAGCTTGAAGCAAGCTACCAAACATTTTCTAAGGACAGAAAATAAAATATCGAAAATACATAAATAACCTTCTATAGTGTCTCCCATAGTTGATTATCTTTCTGTGTTATTTTCTATTCGATTTCAGAAAAGCATTCTTTCCATGCATGCAAATTTTAAAAATTAATGTTTACAAACATGTATATTACCTTGCCCATCAAGTTGGTGAAGATTGACAATATACTTTGGAAAACCACTGAACATATGCTTCTATCAACTGACTTGTTTGAATTCATTGAGATAGTGGCACATCGGATGTTTGGCAGGCATTTGTTGTCTCAAAACATGTGACATCACCATATTCCGCTTGCAGTGCTATAGAGGAACTCCAAATACAATACATTATGTGGTTCTTTCTGATGGACATGGATGTTAATTTCTGTACAAATATAACATCGCTAAATCCTTATTTTCTTATAATTAGATCACCAGACAAGATTTGTTAAGAACCAAATATCAATATAGCATAGAAAAACCTCAGAATAAGTACTCAACGCCTTGAAAAAGAGATAAATTCAGATAATAAGCCTCTTCGAGGGGGCAACCTCCTTATGCCCACATAAATGTAAAATTACAAGATGATTCAAAATGAAAATGTCTCCTTGGTATATATAGGAGACTAGGAGGTATAATTACAACTAATGGCCTAAAGATGACATAAATAAAATAACATTACTAATATAATATGCCCCAATTAAGGGGTAATGAGCCACTATTTAGGGCTTAACATGCCCCTCCCCTTGAGACAACTGTTGTCTGCAACACTTGAGTAACTTTGGATGCTTCTGTATAAAAGAATCATCTTCCTAACTGGAATCTTCAGCTGGTAGTTTCCTCCATTTAATGAGATACTCTTAAATGGATCTATTCCTCAACTGGAAAATTCTTGTGTCAGTGATGGATTCAAGCTCCAATATGATTTTTCCTTCCTCGTCAAGTTCTGACAATATAGTTTGAACTGGGATATTGTCACCTATAACCTTCTTTAAGCATGAAACATGGAAAACTGGGTGTACTCGTGAAGATACAGGCAACTTTAATCTGTATGCCATAGTACCAATATTTTGCAACACCTTATAAGCGCCATAGTACTTTGGTGATAATTTATTATCCTTCTTGGCTTGCTTGAGGGACATTTGTTTGTATGTTTGTAGTCTTAAAAACACCCAATCCCCTACTTCAAAATTTATTTCACTACGATGTTGATCTGCGTGTTGTTTCATACGATTCTATGCCATGGTCAGGTTGTCCTTTAATATTTGGAGAACTTGTTGTTTATTCTCAATGTGATCTTCCACTGCTTGAACCTTAGATTTTTATTTTAGAGAAGAAGTGATGGAAGGAGGGTGGTATCCATAGAGTTCCATAAATGGTGTCATTTTTGTTACAGTATGAAAAGAAGTGTTATACCACCATTCTGCCAAGGGTAACTATTTGAACCATTGTGCTTGTTTATCAGAGATAAAGCAACGAAGGTAGCCTTCTAGACATTTTTTCACTATCTCGGTTTTTCCATCATATTGAGGATGATAGGATGAGCTATGAGCCAATTGAGTTCCCAAACAAGAAAATAATTTTGTCCAAAAATGTCCAGTGAAGATGTGATCTCTCTCACTTACAATAATCATTGGGTTTCCATGTAGCTTTTGAACTGTCTCCATGAATTTGGTGGCAAATGTACTAGCTTTGAGGGGATGCGAGAGTGCACAAAAGTGTGTGTACTTGGTCAGTCTATCAACAATCACCATGATGACACTCTTTCCTTCATACTTCAGTAACCCTGTGATAAAATCCATGGAAACCTCCTCCTAGTGCTGACTTGGGATGGGTAATGGTTGTAAAATACCTGGGGTCATAATTGTTTAAACCTTATTTTGTTGGAAAACCAAACATTCTATCACAAACCTTTGAACATCATTTTTAAGGCCATCCCAAAAAAATTCCTTCTTGACCCTATGGTAGGTTTTTTAAAATCCCGAGTGCCCTCTTACTAGAGAGGTGTGCAATTCCAATAGTACCTTTTGTTTGAGTTGGTATTTCCTACATAAATATAAGTGATCTTTGTACCATAGTGAATCATTTTTCCATGTAAATGTATCTGATGTACTGGAATGCTGTTGCAGTTTTTGAATGAGAATCCACACTTTTCTGTCATTCTTCCATTCATCCCTTGCTTCTATTATCCAATCGGGTTGGATGATCAAGATAGAAAAGAGAAAGGCCTCAACATCTTCATCCTTCCTTGAGAGTGCATCTGCCACAAAATTTTCCTTCCCTTTTTTATAGACGATGAAAATCATAACCCAATATCTTGGTTAACCATTTTTGTTGTTCTTCTTAAGATAGTCTTTGTTCCAAGAAGTATTTAAGACTATCATGATCTATTTTGACCTTGAACTGCCTACCTATTATGTAAGGATGTCATTTCTTCAATGCATGTAGTATTGCCATCATTTCCTTCTCATAAATGGGTTTGTGTAAGTCCTTTCCCTTGAGTGGTCGACTTTCAAAAGCCAGGGGCATTCCTTCTTTCCTTAGAACAACACCAATTCCTTTTCCTGAGGCATCACATTCCACAATAAAGGTTTTTGTGAAGTCTGGAGTGGTCAAGATAGGAGCTTTGCACATCACCTCTTTAACTTGTTCAAAATCTTTAGTTGCCTCTACAATCCATGAAAATGCATCCTTCTTAGTTAGTGTCATTAAAGGTGCTTCTATTCTTCCATATTGTCACACAAACTTGCGGTAGTAAACTGTCAAACCCAAAAATCCTCTAAGATTCTTTAATGTTTTGGGAATCGGCCAATCCATCATGGCCTTAATCTTGTTAGGGTCTACCTTGAAACCTTCATGAAATACAATATGACCCAAATACTCTACCTCCTTCACTCCAAAGAAACATTTGGATGGTTTGGCATATAGTTGTTGCTCCTTTAGTAGTTGTAGCAACTTGTCAACATGTTGTACATGATCCTCCCAAGACTTGTTGTCACAATTAAATCATAAACCCTTTTCTTTTCTTTCATCCAATTTTTGAGTTGTCAACCTTGTACATTGAGGTGTTTTAGAAGAAGGAGCATTATTCTCTCTATAGATGTTAGGATTGGTCCTTCTAGTAGCCATAGAGATATTTTTACTTTCAACATTTCTTTCCACCCTAAATGCATTCTCCAATGATTTGGGTTCCTAAAGGCGAACCTCATGTTGAATGTTATCTCTTAAAGTTCCTATGAATCCATCAATCAAGTGCTCATATGGAATATTTGTTACCTTTCTATTCAATCTTTGGAAGTTCTCAATGTGCTCTGTAACTGAACCCTTTTGCTTGAAATTTATCAATTCGCTAAAGAAGGTATTGCCCCTTGTATCCTGGTAGTGTGCTATCATTTATTTCGTGAAAATTGTCCAAGTCACGAATGATTTGCGAGAACATAGCCATCTATACCATACAAATTTATTCGGTTCTAAATATAAAGAATCAATTCATACCTTTTGTGTATGTGGCACATTATGTAGATCAAAGAATTTCTCCATCTGAAGTATCCATGTGATAGGGTCCTTTCCATCAAACTTCCTCATATCAATCTTAGGAACGTGGTCGATCTTCAACCCAAAGTTAGAGTTTCTCCATTCTTGATTCACCTTCCTTGTGTCCTCATCATGAATTTCATGGGATACATTTTCACTTTCAGGTGTCCTCTCTATTACAAAAAATTTCAATCCTTCCATGAAACCATCCATATTTGCCTCCAACTTAGCTTCCATCTCTTGTAGTTCATATTTTGTTACTATATTCTTTTGTAAATCATTTATTTCCCTACGCATTTCTTCACCTTCATCAGGAGTCCAAGTAGGATTGTTTGGAGGCTTATTTGGTGTAGAATTTCCCTTTTTGGGTGGCATGTTGGCCAAGTATCACTTTTGAACATTGATTTTGAGGTGGTTCTCCTATACAATCTTTCTTCTATTGTATCTCCAAAGTTTCAGCCCTTATGGGTATGCAACTTTATTTTTTGTATTTATCTAATATTTCTTCTCTGCAATGCCACAGGTCTGATCAAAATTGGATGTGCCAAGTGGAATTTACAGTAGCTTCCCCATAGCTTGTTGATTTTTGGCCTTTTCAGGAGATCTCACTTGTATAGCGTGCCCCGCACAAAATAATTGATATAAAACTTTGAAACTTGTACCAAAAATACTAAAAACTGTACACTATCCAATGAAACCAGTCTCACGCAATTTTGATACTCTAGGAATAAGTTATGATTGTTTTACCTGGAACACCTTCTTGAGACTAGTCAATAGGACTATTCAGATACCCTATCTTCCACAAGGTGTATCTACAAATATAAGATGACCCAGAAGCTGAACATTTTACCAAATATACCTTACTGACTTATGTGAATATCCTCCAGATTTCAGGGTCTGAAATGTTACAGAAAACATTTTATAGTGAAACTTCCGCAATGACTCAGTTCAGGAAGATTCCAAAACCCTATATTACAAAGGTTGTATCTCCAAACATATAAGGCCTCAGGAGATGCAATTTTAACCCAACGTACCTTGATCTGTCTACTAAATAATCTCCAAGCATTTCCTTCGGAAATGTTGTAGAAAACAAGTTATAGAAAAAATTCCAAGGTGTCTCAGATGTAGCAGTGAAACCCCAAGACCTTGAGCTCTGATACCATATGTTAAGAACCAAATATCAATATATCATAGAAAAACCTCATAATAAGTACTCAATGCCTTGAAAAAAAGATAAATTTAGATAATAAGCCTCTTCGAGGGGGAAACCTCCTTATGCCCACATAAATGTACAATTACAAGATGATTCAAAATGAAAATGTCTCCCTGGTATATATTGGAGACTAGGAGGTATAATTACAACTAATGGACTAAATCCGGCATAAATAAAATAACATTACTAATATAATATTCCCCAATTAAGGGGTAATGAGCCACTATTTAGGGCTTAACAAGATGTAAGAAACCAACAATGTTTTTCTTTTCCAAGATATTAGCAATATGTACAATAGATCCATGAGTTCAATGAAACCCATATTTATAGAACTCAATGAAACATATGCAATCTTCCTTTAAAGCATTGATTTTCCTCTTATGTTGTAATAGAGACTCCATGATAAAAACAAACCCTGCATTATGATTATCTTCCTGAATATGGATTCTACTAATAGATGAGAAGATAGAGGCCTGGTTCTCAGCAATTAGGTCCTCTTGTTTATGAAGAAATTGATAGATTTATATTATTTTACAATAGGGGTATAAAATACAAACCGAGTAGCATAACATAATTTTGGAAGTTCCCGCAAGTCTAGTGAAGGTGACATCCAACTTCTAATTGTCAAGCAGAATGGGCATTTAGAGAAAACATGCATAAGCATTAATGCATAATGTTATGAATTATATCAAAGGTTATCCTTTTGACAAGTGAATAATGTTATGAATGTTATCAACGAAGATCCTTTAGAGCCATGTTCGTTATGAATGTTATCAACGAAGATCTGATGATGAACCAGGATTTGACTTATTTATATCATATTGCAATGTTTGTTTTCTCATGTGTGACTAAATGTTGACACCTACTTGAAACTTGTCCTCCTTCCTATGCTAGTCATGTTTGGCCTTGTATTTTGCTAGACTCTTCAATAACACACCTTTCATGATCTTACATATGGATGAATTTGTTGGAATTGGTGGCCTAGAACGCAAATATATGTCACCGTATTTGTTACTCCCTTCTTGTGTTTGATCACTAGATGAATGTTTTGTAGGAAACCCCTTCCAACAATAGTGACTTGTTTTTTGGGGGCATGCTTTGTGCCCACAAATATTGTAGAGGTTGACAATTGATATGAATTATTATTTCATTGCCCATGATATCATGCTTCCATTTCTTAACCACTTGCACCGATTAGAAAATGATGAACATTTTCTAAGTTCAGGGTGGCATAATCAAACTTTCCAGGAAAAAAATCCTTCCACAATAGCTCTAAGATGTCTCCATGCATGATTGGTTGTGCATGAGAGGATTTGAAACTATTTATTATATTGTTCATAGACATCTCCTGAGTATTTATATTCTTGTATGAATAACATTTAGGTATGCCATAAAATCCCTAGTCATGACCTCCATTTGTATTGTCAGTATCTGAGATGGAGGTCCTAAGGTGCTAAGTATGTAATGGTGGGGTCATTTGTTAAGATGATGGGGAGGTAGGGTTTAAGGTAGTGTGTTTCACCTTATTTTCTATACTAAATGCAAAAACAAATTCATCATAACATCTTCATGAATGATGCCCATGCATCCAAATGCATGTGGAATATGTGTCACTTATCATGCAACATGGATTAGGTAGATACCCTATCTTACCACCACTTCCCTTGCCACACTTAAGTACTTATTTAATTCCATAGGTTTATCATGCAATATGGTTTAGAATGTGTTTTTGTTGTTGTCGGGATTTGGTGATCTGTGCTTGTCATGGTGTAGCCTAAAATTTGGTGGGTGGTGTGTTATTGTCATGGGTTTTTTAGATGTATTATCAACCATGATATATGGTTGTGGTTATCTTGGTTGTTGTGGTGCACTATGGATTTTCCTATATTTGGTCTCTAATATGGTGATTGGTCGTGGTTTTCTTAGATATCGTGGTGTACTATAGAATTTAGTTGGCCATGAATTGTGCTCATTGTGGCATAGACTAAAATTTTGTGGGTTCTCTATGTTTCCCATGGGTTTCATGGTTATGGTATCGATTATGGTTTTTTGTTGTGGTTTTCTTGGTGATCATGGTGCACTCTGGAATTTGGTTGTTGTTCCATGTTTTTCATTCCTCTCTTGGGTTTGGTCTCAATTATGGTGTTTTGTAGTGGTTGTCGATGTGTGGTAAAACATTTCATGGAGGAGGGTTATTTTTCCATAGGATTGTCGGTAGTTTCATTGCTACCTCTTGCATACACTGGTAGATTGGTTGGAACTGTTGGTATTTGGCACATAGAAAGGGATGTGTTTTCCTTGTGACAGTGTTCTTCAAATTGGATTTGTCCATATGTGTTTTCTTTTCAAGTTGGTCTTTAGAAAATAGAAAAGTATGTGTTTTCCTTGTTAACATGTTTTTTGGTTTGGATCTATCCTTGTGTGTTTTCTTTTTGTATGTGATATGGGTTTCATGTTGTTATGTCCCATGTCCAACCCTAGGTTTCTTTGATTCCTACAAAACTATTATTGTTTCCCTATAGTATTCAGGTTTAGGATGGCCTTGTGGGAGTTGACAATGCAACACATGGGGGTTTGCAAAAATTAGAGGTGTTTTGTGTCATGTGGTTCCTCTTCCTTGAGTAGAGGGTGCCTAGTTGGGTTATCCTAGTCTAGTATTTATATTTTTCTATACCATTTCTAGAAGTTATGGCATTTCTCAAGTTCAAATGAGAATTTTTTGTTTAGGTTCATTTTGTACAAATCCAATAAACAACAACCTTAATACTATTTTTTTCTTAGATCCATATGATAAATTTATCATGTCCTTAGTGTTTTCACATTTTTAATATGTCCTTAATATGTCCAAAATCAAGAGGGATATCACATTAAATTAGGTGGTTGACCACTAATATTGGTAATTTCACCCTAGTCTAATTGTGCATCCAAAACTAAAGATATAAAAAACTTATTTAGAACTTTGAATATGATTATGGAATACTAACTAACAACACGTGCACATGAAACTGAAGGTACAACCAAACAGGTACCTGTCAGATATTTCTTCATCGAGTGAGGAAATCTTAGGACAAATAGAGTCCAGAAATGCGACTGCATCTAGTAGATATGATAAGCAAATACGGACCAGAGGTGAAAAAGTCAGAATAAAATTTTGTAGATGCATGAAATGTTTTCTTGTCGAAGGAGGATCATGCTCTTATGATGATGAGAGAATAGGAGAAATAGATGTTCCACTCAGGTATAAGCATCTGGTGAAGCAATGGGTACCTAAGGAACTACCTCCTATAGATGTTGACTTCGTTGTCAACAATAGGACATATCGCATTGCACCATCCTCCCTGCATGGCTTGGGGATATTTTCCATGGATGGAATAATTGTAAAATACAATACAATAATTGAATTGATGGACTATGTCGGACTGTGTTACAATTATAACGATTAGATGCGGCTGGTCTGGTACATGCGAAGTATGCGGAGATATGCACTCGCCACAAATTATATACAACTAATAAACAAGGATAAAAATAAGGGAGCGATTATCTATATTGATGGAAGGCCTAAAGATTCTGGCAATATCGCAGTGTTTATAAATAGCACATGACCCAGGACAACAAAAAAACAACCGAATTGCATATATGAGGGATGTGAAGAGAATCGGGTAGTCCTGTGTGCAATAAAAAAGATGGCTCCCGGGGAAGAGTTATTACTGGATTACCATTTGAATCGAATAGAAACATTGACTAATAGTGTGCAGGTTCTTATGCAACACCTCTTTAAGAAACCTCTATTTATTGCATTATATTTTTTTATTATCTTTAACATTGTTGTAAATATTATCTTTAACATTGTTGTAAATATTATCTTTAACATTTTTTTTTTGTTATCATTAACAATTTTTTAAATATTTGGGGGTTCTAATTATATTATAATGTGGTAGGATGATCGTGGAAAAGGGCCAGCTGCAAAACATGTAAATGATTCTCAATTTCCACTTTCATTTTACGTTGTTTTTATTATTTTCTTATATAATTTTATTGAAATAACATTGTTTTTTCTGAAATTATATGTAGTGAGCAGGCCATGTGGATCGTGATTCCGCCGATGAGGAGGGGTTTTATTCTTGCATTGATCTGATGCTCTTATTAAAAAAAATTGTCATTAAAGCTAACAAGGAACTTGTTAGCTTGTTAGATCGTCCAGAACAAACTCCTGACGTCAAAGAAAAGATCAAGATCCTTATGTCACAACTTAACACATACAAGGTAATAACCATAATTTTATTTATTTATTCTTAATGCACTCATATGTTCAATTATGATATTTTTTTCTTTAACTTTTACATTATCTCACGAAAAAACATTTTCTTTTTTATAAAGGAATATTTGGAGCCTATTCAACCCGGTTTTGGTAGTAGTGTCGCTACAGAGACGTTATGGAGTCCTGATGCGAGTGGTCATACCGCTGCTAGAGAACTATTTACTTCTCTATATTCCACACCTCATTTAGATAGGAGCCATGACATGCACTGACAGGCATCCACACCTCAATCAGAGTCTAGAGATGTTGGCAGAGATGAGGATCATAATGATGTGGTTGACATGGTTGGATTTCCTGGAGCTAGACGTGTGACAAGCATGTGGACCCTTCCATGCACATTTTTGGTCGACGATAATGAACTTCCATTAAAAAAATCAAGACTCCCAGGTATTTTTAATTCATATTTTAATCGTTTAATGTTGTCCTCATACAAAAATCATCTAGATTATTAATTCTAAATTAATGATCGTATCTTTTTGTGTGTAGGAAATGACCTTTTTTGCAGGCACGTAGAGAGCAAGGCCTTGTCTATTTTTGGGGCAACATTATGCATGAGGTGGAATTGCCATAATTCTAACCTCAAAAAGGAACTTATGGACTATATTGAAGGCCTCTTTGGTGTATACACGTTCAATACAAAAGCGGTGACATCTCCAATGGGTGAATATTTAAAATATACGTGGAATGTTTATAGACAAAGCTTGGCAAGAAATCCTAGGTATGAGCATCCTCCCTCAATTGAAGAGAGGAAGTGGAAGGTGATCATTGATGATGCAAAAGAGAAGATTTTGAAAACATCAGGAGAACAAATAACTGGTACACCAAGGTAAATTACAATTTTTTGAATTCAATACTAGATTTATTTTTCTTTAGATATAAATAAAAGTGTGGTTATATATAACATACTTGAAAATTTTGATGATAGGTTGCCTAACACTTCGAAGGCAACCAAAGAAAGTATTTCCAAACATGGCCAACACAAGCTAGGGCAGGGTGGCTACTCAAGGTTACAGTCGCGAATCGTAAGTACCCAAACATCTTAACAATATTATTTGTATCACCTTACAACTTTAAGGTAATTGCAGCCAAAAACATTAAAAAACCATACCCTTATGTAATGCAGGGTGACGACTTCGAAACTGAAACCATGGAGGAAGACCTCCAACTTGGTTACAAGTACGGTTATAAAGTTGTGGTTGATCGTAGGAAAAGCATGGGGCAGACCCCAAGATCCAATTTGCGGGATAAGGTAAATAAAAATCAGTCCACATTAACCTTTCATTACTTATAAAATATGTAAATATTTGATATCGTCCATAATTTAATGTCTTACTTTGTTTTAATCAGGGGATCAGTACTATCAACGAAACCATTAGTATTGGACAACAAAACGTTGATAGTGAAACACAGCCAAAAGATCATGGCGCTCCCCAGTAGCCCCATCCCAGTGAGGTGTAGCCCCAAGATGTTCCTATGACGGAGGCCCATGATAGTAAAATGTCTATATATTAATCATATACTTAATAATTGTGTACTTATAAATTTTGCAATTATAATCTTCGACATTTCAATGGAAAATTATATCATAGATGATCCTCCTTGACTTGAAGATCAAGTGAACAAGCTGACAGCCATTCCAATGGTGTCGACTAGAGGACCAGCTAAATAATGACATTGCAAAGATTTTTTTTAATATTAATGAACTACTTCAATGATATTTAAAAATTGGCCATATAAATTTAATATTTTTTACTTTTTTAGGTGATGGCCCCTCACAAAAACATCCATTCCATGGGTACGAGACCAAACGTACTTGGCGTGAAAGGAATGAAACAACATCAACTGCTGAAGAGCACCCTGTAAACGAAGACATGGACATGGATGATTTGCTTAAGAACTGGAAAGAACAAAAGAAGGCTAAAATAAATTCATGATGTCATGTAATAATTTTATAAGACAGTTAGATGTACATTATATAGTTGATAATATACACAAGGTTATTTCTATGGCTTGTATATATCTTTTAATGTAATTTTTTTATAAACTTAATGATAATTTCAGCTTCTCTTAATTATCCAACTTCCAAAATCTTGTGACATGATATATGCAACTCTGAAAGTCTTGTGACTTGTTTCATTGTGTCTCACATGACAGAGACCATGACCATTCTTTTCATTGTGTCATGGACATGGTGTTTCTACTCAACATTTTCTCAAAGCCTACTTATTCATTCATCTATGATATGTACAACGATGTTGAACCTTCCACAAAACATTGCGAGCAGAAAAATAAGCCAAGGACAGGAACCCAAGGATTTCAATGTTAAGGTGTTGTGATTCCACAAGGTGGAATACAAAGAGGAATTGTTTCCATGCATAAACATGCTAAATACCTCGATTAAGAATGTGGATGTAACAAGTTGAACATTGAAATCATAGAGCGATGACATAATCGAGAAATATGGGTGGTCATAGATGTTTAGCTATTATTTAGTCATTTAACCTTTTAATGTCTTTGAAAAATGCAGGTTTGAAGGGTGATCATCTCCATGATCCAAAACACATTTCCGAAAAGGTATAAATCATTTTCTTCTCTTGCATCATAAAATTTGCCTTCATTTCCTTGTATACTTAAATTCAAAATCAGAAAAAACAAATGACACAGCATGCATAACACATAATTTTTTTATGACAACATGCAACATAAGGAATATATTCACTTTATGTACTTCATGGTCCCTTAGATATATTATTCTCTCTAGTTCTCTTTAGTGTCGATAGAAAGAGATTGATCTATTGTATTCTTTCTAAGAATTTCCTAAAAGAACTATATTTGTCTCTCAAGGATATAACGAGTATATAATGGATAGTGAATGATGAATTGTTATCTTCCCTATCATATATGCTCACCTACAACCACTATATTTCATCCAAAGTCTACAATTTTCCTCTTCTTGATGTTGATTTTGGTTAATTTCCAAATTGGTATGGGTTGGAAATGGATAATAAAACATGAAATACGTAGAGAATTAATGTTAGAGTGCTTCCCACAATGTTAGAGTCAATGACAATGATATCATTGGTGGAAATGATGGATGACATTACCTATAACTAGTGTAATGTAGGACTCTTACACTTCTCATGGCATGAATATTGTACTCAACCCATTCTCCCATCAATATGTGAAAAGACTTTCCCCACCAACCTTTTACATAGATTCAAGGATTGGTTGATAAGTCAAAGAAGCTATATGGCTTCATTTAAGGCACATTGTAGAAGAATATGAGTTCTGAGAATGACCTTGGAGATAGAGGATTTATTTTCCCATAGGTCCCCTTTCATCATCCCCTATAGTGGAATAATAGTTACTCGCATGCCTTCATGTGTTTTCTATGGTGGGTTGCATCACCATACATTGAACATTGAAGCACTTGGAAGGCCTAATTACTATTTAACTATTTGAGTGAAGGTCAATTGAGTTGTGGCAGAGTCTTAGGATTGTGTTTTATATTTGTAAAATACACCATGTGAAACTCTTACATCAAATCCATACATTGTCATTGACCTATTGAAATAAGTATTATAAAATAGTTGTTGTACCACCTGAGCACATATTTCATTTTAGATACATTTTCTTTGAGTATTTCATATTCTATATTGCATTATTTATTTTATATGTAACCTTGTAGGTTAGAAATATTTAAGAAATTTTAAACTATAGTGAACTCCATATCATCCATCCATTTCCTTAGACTTCATGGCCTCCCTCCATTATAATGAGAACTTCAATCCTTAGCAATTCTCTTGAACCTGTTGTATGGAAGATGATGCACTAGATACATATGGTTAAGATGGATTTTGATTATGCATGGGGTGCTCAAGCAAGGGATGATATTTTATTAGGTAGAATTCATATCTAATCTTCTTGCACATTGTATTCCAAAGGCTAAAACTCCCTTAGACAGTAGTGCACTTGAGTTTCACATGGCGTCTTATCTTATGTATTGTGTATGTGTGAGCTAAGAGTTATCTTGTTTCAAGCCCACCTAGTAGCCTTCCTTTGCACTTGTACATGGTTATTTTCTATATAAACAACGAAATGTTGTTGTTCCTACAACGCATTCGCTATATAAACAAAAAAACATTGTTTTCGCAAGTGCGACGACAACAAAATTGTTGTGATGCATTTGCTATATAAACGATGAAATGTTTTCGTTCCTGCGACAGATTCGCTATATAAACAAAAAAATATTGTCGTCACAAGTGTGATGACAACAAAAATTGTTGTGACGCACTTTCTATATAAACCACGAAATGTTGTCGTTCCTGCAATGCATTCTCTATATAAACAAAAACAAAAAATCATCGCAAGTGCGACGAGAACAAAAATGTTGCGACGCATTTTCTATATAAACAATGAACATTTTCATCGCAATTGCGACAAAATGTTGGTTTCACTTAGTTTGCCTATACTGTTGTATTGGCGATGATATTTCTTTTTTTGTCGCAATTGTGAGAATTTCCCTAGGGTCGTCGCTCTTGCGACGTTAATTCAAGTTAGTTGAAATTGCCACATGACATAAAATGACGTTTCAAAGACTCAAGATTCGTCACAATAACCACGACATAACATCGCAAGAGCGTCGAAATAGTCGTTGCAAAATGACCCAAATTTGCTAGTGATATGTCATGTGAATGTTGAGTTAGTTTTCATGCATTGTAGAGTCAAGGGCGAGTTGTAACTGAAGTCTCAAGTCAAGTATCAAGCAAAATTTAGGTTGAACGTAAAATTTCTATGAGCTAGAAACAAACAATGAGTAATAGGAGAATTTCTAACACTAATGGAGAGATTCATGGATGGGAATATTTTTGTAAAGGTCAAGTTGTAAAATTCAAGTTGCATAAAGTTGCATAGTTTCATAGTTGCACATAGTTGCATAAAGTTGCATAAAGTTGCATAAGTTGCATAGTTTCATAAGTTTCATAGTTGCGTAAAGTTTCATAAGTTGCATGAAGTTTCATAGTTGCATGTTTCATGCATGAAATTCATGTCATGTGCATGTTGAGTTAGTTTTCATGCATTGTCAAGTCAAGGGTGAGTTGTAACTAAAGTTGCAAGTCAAATATCAAGCAAATGTTAGGTTGAATGTAAAATTCCTAAGAGCACATGTAAAACTATCCACCATGAAGAAATTAAAATTTCCATGTATAAGAGTCAAGTTTAATGAGTTGTTAAACTCAAGTTATAAAAGGTCAAGTTGTAAAAGTCGAGTTGCATAAAGTTGCATAAGTTGCACAAAGTTGCATAAAGTTGCATAAGTTGCATAGTTGCACATAGTTTCATAAAGTTTCATAAAATTACATAGTTGCATAAAGTTGTATAAAGTTACATAGTTGCATGTTGCATGCATGCATTTCATTTGCATGTTGAGTTAGTTCACATGCATTTCCAAGTCAAGGGTGAGTTGTAACTGAAGTCTCAATTCAAGTTCTAATTTCGAACTAAGTGAAGTCTCATGTCCAAGATATATTTTTGAAGAGTAAAGTCGATTTATGGAAAGCATGCATTCAAGTTTCTAATTTGAGCCCTCTTCCTTCACCTCTCCACACCTTTATAAATAGAGTTCGACCCTCATTCTACATATCATGTGTTGCAGCATGAGGGTGAAAGAGTATAGGGAAGCAAGTGTGTTTATATGATGTTGGTATGTATCAGTATATGTAGGAATCAATTAGCAGCATATATAGGAAAAGTGACTTGGTATTGTTATGCAATAGTACATGCTTCAATCAACCCAATAAGTTGAAAATGAATTGGCTATGACCTTTCTTATTCATAACCATCTAGAATTTGAGAGCAGTTAAGGTGGCTCATCTTGATAGAACAATTAAGAAGGGATGGGTGAATGGTGCTCACCTAAAACCTTTCACTCCTCCTCAAAACTAAGTTGGGAATCTCTTGAAAAGGATCTACACATTCTAGGTATGTGTTCGAGGGAATCCTTGCTTATCTCTTGGCTTGATCCTTGGTTGTGTACCTTGGTGGTTAAGAACATAGATATATTCTAGGGCCCCCAGATGTGTTTTGGGGTATCATGGTCTGGGACCAGGAAGATTCTTGGTCTAAGTAAGGCCTTTATTTTCCTCCCTTAACTATGGTCAAGTCTCTTAGACCCATCCTTACTATGAAAAAACTCCTAATCACACCCATATCCCAATTGTATGCCAAAGTTCCACTTTAAAGGGTCTATGTTGTGATTTAAGGCCTTGATTGTGGTACATTAGATCAATAATATTAATTTAGGGAATAATTCCCTAGATTTATCCCCCAAACCATGGTATGAGACCCACCTATCATGAAAAAAACCTTTTAATAGCACCCATATCCCACTCTAAGAATATTGACCTCCTATATAGGGCATGTTTTGTGGTTAATTTGTAGCCTTATGCATGGACATTGGTCCCTAGCATATTCATCTAGGTCCTATGGGCCTCCCGGACATTATCAAGGCCTTTATATCCATCCCTATTGTCTAAATCGTTATAATAGCAACCATATTGTTATAGAAAGATCTGCCTCACCCTATGCAATCTTCCACAAAAGTCCTTTTTCCATTTCCCCATGCTGACTTTTAATCCCTTTTTACAAATCTCAAAGCTAAAAATACCTTTTATTCCACATATACGCACCTTGCCTACTATACAACATGTGTATACGTAGGTTGCACCACTACATCCTGTGTACATCGATAAATGTGCCCATAATTGGAAAATGGAGTCGGGTTTGCATGTCATGATAGGAGATCAATGATCCTTGGCCTTCCATATAATAGAAAAATTCTAATTCAACCCTTTAGTTCCACGTGAAGTCTATAAATGGGCCAATTCCAAGCTATGGAAAAGAGGAGAAATAATTCAACTTTGAGAGAAAAGTTACTCTGGAGGAATTATTCACTTCACATTGAGTCTTCATCCCTTTATCCTTTAAGTCTGAACACAGTGTTCAACCCCCAAGCTCTTCCCTTATTGATTGAGAAATGCATTGTCTCTCTTACATGAGCTTGCCTTTGGCGGAGGATTGAAGTGGTGGAGGCCCAGCTAGAAGGAACTTAGTTTCTCAGTTCTGAACCATGCCAACACGAAAGTCTGTAACTTATTCACTTCTATTGATCATGTCTTAATATAAATACTCTTTTCCCATCCAATTGATATCTTGCAAATATTTGAATTATTATTCCATGGGCGTATTTTTTATGAATGTTAATTGATTATGTTATTGAATGTTCTAACATCATATATTATCACCATATGCTTTCTTTTCTTGGTTGTTGAGGACTAGTTGCAGGTATATTTATTTGGATCAAGTGCTCAACAGTGGACTTCATCGAACGTCTCGATGAGGTAGGCCTTTTATCTTGTCTTTCTATCATATTTTTTTATATATCATACTTGAGACTATAATTGATTTCTATAGTCATTTCCATGTGTTCTGGTTTTCCCCTAGCCATAGAGATATTTTCCTCGTAACACATATTCCACTTCAAATATAAATACTCCTTTTATAGGTTCCATGTAGTGGTTTGAAGCCTTGTTCTAGAAGCTTCACTTGTTGCTCAATTTCCTTGTTTTCCTTCCCTTACAATGGTCAACTCCCTAAGACCCATCCCTCATGTGAAAAACCTTATGAGAGCGCCCATATTACGATTGGATGCCAACTATCTCCTTTAGAGGGACTATGTAGTGGTTTAAGATATCGATCATGGCGTAGAGATTCATTTTCTCTTATTCTAAAATAATAAATCACTGTAATGAATTTGGTTTTGTAATTAAAATAAGGTTTTCAGCAATTTTGTAGTGCAGGCACACAATTTTTCACTAAGCGCACTACAAAATTGTTATAGGTTCTATTTTGACCAAATTTAGTCAAATCTCATCGAATCAGGCATTGAATTGGACTCAATATTCACCATATTGAATGTTATCCTCAAGATGTTCCTTCAAGTGATCAAGATATTCTAGAGATTGTTTAGGTAGAAAAATATTTGAAAGTCAAAGTTGAAACCCTAGAAAATAGGATCTTGTAACTATTTGCAATTTTTGAAGAGTTTGAGCCTCTTAAGGAATTTGTAATGTTTTTCTAGATATGATGTGATTTGTAATGAGAATAAGGTTCGATTGGAGAGATATCAGAGTGGTTTTTATTGATTGTATCATAAGACTCTGTACTATCAGATTTAAGACTCTTGAGTAATTAAAGATTAGTCCTCTCTTTCTTATTTCCATCTTCATATCTCGGTATGTTGCTTTGATAATTTTCCATTGATGAATGATTTATCTGTGGTGCTTGTTTTCATGAAAATTCAGTGAGTGATTTACTGTAGTACCAGTGAAGAAAGTTTTATCAAAGTGTATTATCTTTATTGATTAGGAGTCTCCTAGTTGATGAAGCTTCTGATGTATTTGTATCACGGGTACTTGACTTGAATTTGATTCATATATTCCACATCTTCTTATGTATTATTCCACGTTTTCATTGAAGTTTTAAATGTTGATCTAAGGTTATTCAATACGTATCTACTGGTGTATGGTTCTTGGAGGTTTAGAGTGGTCATATTGATATGGTGCATTTCCTAACGTTTCATAATCTGATATTATGCTACTACTTTAGTAAAAATATCAACAAACTAGTCATAATTCCTCTAATAGAAAAAAGGAAATTTGTTTCCTCTACCAACTATCTCAAATAAATAGCACAAGTCTCTAAATTATTCATATTACTATGTGCACCAAATCATAATAATAAATATATATCATGATGTGTATGATTCTCATATTGTATAGATTTTATTTTCTAAAAGTACTTTGGTTCTTTCTTGGGTTCCATATTGAATTTTTAAATTCTAACTATCTAGGTACTACAATTACTAAGCCACAATGTCAATGACTTAGAGGTAATGACAATTTTCTACCAAAGAGATTGGCAATTTTTTCATAGAAAGGAATGATCTATGCTAATAAATGATATATCTAATTTATGTATTATCATTATGGAAACTATATTATTTTCTTAGTAGATTTTGATCCTTTAAACTTCTCTAAACAAACCAATCTCATCCTTGAAATTGTACCATATTCAGATTATTTTATATACACCAATGGATAAATGCCCTAAGTTAACTAGAACAATTACTAAAAGATTTGTCATAATCTTTAGAGAATCAGTTTGACATAAACCTTGCTGCTATAAAACAATGAAATGATGATCATGTTCTGGTTTTTTTTTTTATAAATCCTCACTTGGGTGGGTGATATTATAATTTCCTAAATTGATGAAAATATGGTTCAGGTAACTAGTTTGAATAGTTAAAGTGACAATAAGATGAAATTTTGTATCGAGTCTAGAAGCTCCAGGGTCGGCTAGGTAGCTCAAGCTTCATTTAGGGTAGTTTAATGGTGAAGGTGACATAACTTCATTAGAAAATATTTAAATTAATGAAAATATACTTCACTTACTAAACATTGTTGAAGAGAATGGTGCAAGTACATTATTTCCCTTCACCTTTTAAGGAAAATTACAAGATTGGTATTATTACTTACCATCCAGTAAATTCACTATTGGAAGGATTTCAACGAACTTTTTGAGGATGCTTATGAAAATTATCAAATAGAGAAGGTGTATCAGGAGTTCAACCATATTCATAAAGAATATAATGAACCTATTTGGTACTTCAATAAGAGACTTCATTGTATGTATTATCAACTACATGAAAATCATAGGCCTTCGCTAGAGGTAACATGTGAGTGGTATTTAAATGCTCTTGTCACTAAAATAATCCACTTCATTAAGAATAAAAAATATTTAGTGTTAGCGTATGAAGAAGCTCAACAAATAGAAAAGGACTTGAAAATATCTCAAGAGTGCATTCCCTCTCACCTACAAATTAAATCTCTCAAGAGAGATAACACAACTTGGATTGGAATTGAAAAGGTGATTTAGTGATCCTTTTGTTTGTTGGAAAATTTCTACATCCACATGCATATTATACAGAATATATAAATTGTTAAATGTCTTTATGGTTTTTGGATGGAGAATACTATGCTACATTTGAGTGTGAAAATAAAAGTTAATGGGTTGCTCAAATTCCAATTTCACTAGAATTACCATAACTTTTATATCGTACCATGTTTATCATATTGGTATATGATGTTTTCAAAGTGTTTTCAACTTACCATTAACTTGTTTATATTTCTTAATATATGCATTCGACACTGTTAATCATATATGGTTGATTTTAAATGCATGAGCAATGAATTCTCTTCTATATTTTGGTCTTGGTACAAATTTATTTGTTGTCTTCAACTAGAATTTTTCATAGTGCTTCCCCATTTTGTTTCAATAAAATTGATATCTAAACCTCACGTGCCTGCATTGAATTACAACTTAGATTTTCTTTTTATAAAACTATCAAAATGATTATCACTGTGAAATTTGATAAATTAATAATCTATACTTGTTACAATAGGTCTTCATGGTTTGTGACATATTGGTGAAGAATAAGATGCTAAGAAAAACATTAATAAAAATGTAATATTAGGTAAATTGTATGGAACAATGGAAGAAACATAACAACAAATGAAACCTCCATTGATTTAATAGCTACCTTCGGCCTGGTTATTCATATTTTTATAAGTTTTTCCCTCTTAGTTTGCAATGTTTCAGCCATTTTTAGCAGCAAGAAGAGAGACATTACTGATTTTGGTGGCATCTCCATGGGTTTGGCCAGATAGGGCTCCTCTACCTATGTCGATGTACAAATAGGGATCCTCTGCCTCTACCTTTGTTGATGGTCGGATAGGGATCCTTTTCTCCTCTACCTATGTCGATGGCTAGATAGGGCTCCTTTGCGCATTTGCCTATGCCTCTATCAATGGCTAGGTAAGGATCCTCTTCTCCTTTTCCTATGTCGATGGCCGGATAGGGCTCCTAATTTTCTCCTCTACCTTTCTCGGACATGGTTTCTCTCTCTGAACCTTCCGAATTAGGGTGATCTCATTGAAGGCTATGGGTTTTCCTCCTCTGCCTCTGTCTATAGATGGGGTTATACTCGGCTACTAGATCAGGCACACGAGATCATCACCCAAATTTTCTTTGTAATGAATGGGCATGGGAAGGTTTGTCATTTGTATTGTTTTATTTTTTATTTTTTATGTTTTATTATTTTTTTTTTTATGTATATATATATATATATAATTAGTATTAATTAACCTTATCAAAACTAGTACGAACAAGGGAAATATGACGGCTTAATTAAAACAAATCCTTGTGATGGTCCTTGTGGATGCTAACACAATGTGATTTATGCCTAGTTCTCTTCATGTCAAAGTGAAGAAATTCAACCAAGTGTGGGTAAACGATGGGA
>ML780157.1:109970-131751 GCA_009831015.1 Picea engelmannii | reverse complement strand
AAACAGGAATGCCAAAAGTCCTAGACATCCAAAAACCTAACCCTAGGAGATGAAGCGCCAAAAGTCATGTGGGCCCCGTTTGGGTAAGTGAGTACATCAACTTCCCAGGGTCGTAACTTTTGCATACAATCTCCGTTTTAGGCATATAATACCTCATTGGAAAGATCTATCCGAGGACTACAACATTTGAACAAAATTTCATGATGAAATTTTTCTATGCAACATACCCCAAAAAACATCGTTTAGGGCCTCAAAACAACTCCAGAAGTTCAGGACCGGAAAAACTGCTAAAAATAGTAAATTGCCAAAAATGTCAGAAAATTGTTTTGAGCCAATTGGAAAAGGTGGGTGGCCACCGATATCCATCTGGATCAACTAAGGTAGAAGCAGTGGATATTGCAATGCACCTATAGGCTACATCGAGAGGAGGAGAGACATCAACAGGTTTGGCGCAGGTACAGTCTCAACTGGCCAACCTGACGATGCAATTGCAAGATATGAAAAAGTCAAAAGTCATGCATGAGCATGTATGGTGCAGAACATGCGGGTTAGAGGGGTATCGTATAGATGAATATCCTACATTGGGAAACTATATGGAAACAAGTGTGACAAACCACAAACATATTCATGTGAAATTTGTAGGAAGTGGAGCCATTTACCCCCCGCTTCCCAACACTAGAGAGATATCAAAATACGTGTTAGACTCCATTTTGTGAATTTTTCAAGTCCATGGGCCACAATGTGAACAACTTTTGGTCACTCTAGTTGATGAAATACCATACCCACAATGTATTTTGGGTTCAAGAGGAACATAAAGGTAATGATTGTGGTGGTGTTGAGAGAGGTGGATATCAAGGAGGTCCTAGAGATAGATATGGACGTAGTTGCAGATGAGAATATGGAGGATAGGGAGGTAGACACCCAACTTGTTTTATTTGTGGTGAGATAGGACATGTGTCAATATTTTGTACCAAACACCATGCTCTCTATTGGGTATTTCTACAGCCTCGAGCACATTACAAAATATTTTCGTGGCTTGTTGAAGAAGTGGGAAGAGAAGAACGCACATTCTAACATCGTGACTACAGAGCCACATAGAAATACGAAAAAGGATGATGAAGTTTATATGCGGGTGATAACCTAAGGCGAAGCAAAGATATGGATGGACTTTGAGCATGGTTAAAGTTTAGGATAAATGCTAGAGGAGAATATAAGAAAGGTGGCATAGCCCCCTCCTAATTTTGATGTTGTACAACATAAGCAATTTCTACATGACGTGTAGAGGGCCATAGAGGAAGAAAGAGTGTGAGAATAGTTGTAGCGTGAGACACAAAGGTCACTTTAAGAGGCCCAAATCTATGAGGAAGTACATTTAATGATAAAAAGGTCGTCGGAAGAGGCCCTCGCCCATGAAGAATTGCAGTGTTCCATGCAGATATCTTTGGAGGAAGCTCATGTGCATGAGGAAATAAAACACGTTATGTAGAGGTTATTGGAAGAAGAACACAGACAAGATCAGTTGTGATGCACCGAGTAGAGGAAAATAAAGGAACATGTACACGAAGAGATGAAGTGCACAGCATGAGAAGAAGCACTATGTGACTTTGGTCAAGAAGAAAAAACTAAGGATAAAGTAAGTAAATTTTTACAATGTTGTTTAAAATTGTTAAGAAATCTTGAAGTTGCATGTAAGTTGACACATATGTTAATAACTTATATGGGAGAAGCTGGGATAGAAATGCCTATATCATCCCCCCTACAAGAAAGGGATGTGTGCCAAGTTAGTAATCAAAAGTGCACCGAAAGAGAGTTCAACATGATAGATCATATTGGAAGCTATAAGATGGATGGGTTCATGTTGGATCTAGGTCGCAACGTGAACATCATGCCGAACAAGTCATAGAAATTGATGGGTAAACCAAACTTGATTTGTTTTCCCATTCAATTATGGTTGGAAAATCTATACAAAATCTACCCTATAGGTCGATTGGAGAAATTTGAAGTGAACATAAAGGGGGTAAATATAAAGGCTAATATTGAAGTGATATAGATCATGGATGATTATAATCCATACCTTACCCTACTTGGCATTGATTGGGCCTTCGAAAACAATGTTGTCTTGAATCTGAAGAAGCAATAGATGTCATTTGATACCGACACCTTGTGTGCGATCACACCTTTTTATTTTAATGCAAGGGACATATACAACATGCCGGTAGATGAGGATGCGCAAAGCTATATTATTGCAAATATCTATAAGATCACACAGTGAAGGGTAGATTATGTAAATCCCAGAGTGGATGGGGAATTGATTTGGAGGAACGTGAATTCATATGATATTGATTCAAAAGACACCATGGATAGGTGAAATCATAAGATGTATGATATCTGTACCCAAATATGTGCAAGAATAACTAAAGAAGTATGTTGGATTAGCATTGATCTATGTAATGCACCGCGATTTGATGGGACGGGTATGGTGGAAGGATTCTTAGTAAAGATGGAGAAGACCATTCCATAAGATCAATGCGTTCAAGCCATGTATTTCATAATATGAGGAACACCTACTCATTGGTGGGAAACATATCGCACAACCATACAGGACTAGGCATGGGTGGTTGAATTAATCAAATTCATATTCTTGCCAATCTCTAAATTCAAATTGGCCAATCATTATAAGGGCACTAAATATCCTTAAGATAAAATTCATTATTGTGAAAGGAACTAGACTACCAAGAATATCCCTCACACTCAATGGGTCCATCAATTCGTTCATACCATGGATATGGTTCCAAGGATTTGGTATATTCAGGAGGAGCTCGGGGGGGGGAATAGACTGGTTTCATGTAAGTGCACATTTTTTCTCAACATTCTACTTTATAGCAGAAGATATGACTCAAAGGGAGGAATTGATGCAGACCCCCTCGCTCGCTTGTAGTCCACTCGACCTCCTGGTCAAGGATTGTTATAAACGGGAGTTGGATCATCTCTTTGGGCTCTTGTTGAACCCCTTGTTAATGTTCACAGGTACTCAATTTTTATGTGCATGTCCAAACACTAAACCTACGGGCTCTACCTAAGCCCCTTCTCCTTTGAAACAATTTCAGGCCCCTAGCCCTCTTCCTCAAGACGACTTCTCATATGGAAAAATACTGTGACCAAGCCCTATTCAATATCACGTTATTTCATTGCTTCGGCAATTTTTCCAAGTCCAGTTTTCTTTAAAATCAAATTGGGCCTTCAGCCCCTTTTCTCAGGCCAGCTCCTCAAATGACCAAGGGTCATGACCAGGCGTTAACCCAAAGGGTTTTACTACGTTGCTCAGACTTCAAAGATCTCTGAATGCATCCAACATGCACAAAATTCACAAAGTGTTAATCATCGAAAAAGGTAGATCAGATGGATCTGGTAATCCCCATATCAAATCCTTCTACACCTCTTTCATGCCTCGGGATTCAATGATTTTTCCCCGACACTTCTCTACAAACTTCTAGAATCGTTGAATCAGAGAACACACCCAAATGTTAGGTCGACATCTCTCTGACCTTGAAAAATCAACGGTTCATATCTCCCCTTTCGGCCTTTAGCAATTTCCTTTGGTCATACACAGAGACAAAATTTCATATCTCCCAATGAAAAAACGTTGAAAAATACCTCTCCTTCCTCCACATGTCCCCTTCTTGATCAATAGCCAAGATGCCTTTGGGACTTCGGAAGTCCTCCCTATATACGCGAGGATTCACTTTCATTGAAATGCCAAGTCCCCAAGCTGCGAGATCTTCTGCGGCGCATCCTCTCCAAATGGATGCTTAGGATTGACTTCGGCCTTCTGGGCTTCGAGAATCCAAGCAACACTACCCTTTATTTTCCCTGGAATGTTGGACCTCCGAATTTGTTGCCACGTGTCCTTCCGATGATCAACGGTCCAGATCAACTCTGCTTCCTTATATTCTCTTGGAGTATTTACCCTCTATATCTCCTAATCTGGAGAAGCATGTCCTCTCCAATGGATGGCCTAGATGACTACGAGTCTCTCGAATTTCGGGATTCCTAGCTTCTCTAATGTGTTTTTCTTCTGGACCTCTGAACTAACTAAGGATCTAATCATATTCCGCGTGTCCATTTATTTGGAAAACCTGGATGAGCTCCAGACTTCAGGCCTCTAGGTATTCTCACCCCAACAAAACTTAGATCCTCTTAACCCCAAACTAACAAAGCTCGAATCCATGCTCCATGTGTTCGTCCTAATGGACGACCGAGATTCACTCTGTCTCCCAGCTCTTCAGGGATTCTCGATGTAGCTCAAAATGTTTCCTTCATTGTAATGGACCTCCAGACTCCTCGATCTATTTCCAAGTGTCCTTCCATTCAATGGTGAGGATATACTCCTCCCTTCGTTGATTTGGGGGATTTGAACCCTCCTAACCTTTATTCTCCTGGAGTTTCATGTCCCCGGATCACAGGATCTGGTGACACATGTCCACCAAGATCGATGGTGGATATGGGCTCTGCTACTCCGAGCTTCAAAAATTCTGCATGCTCCAAAACTGTGTGCTTTAGGAGTGCTAAAACTATGTTCCTCACAATATGCTTACACGTTTCCTTACAAATGGACAGTCCCAATTGATTTCAGACTTCAGGACTTCTAGAGACTTGTCTCCTCTATGTATAAATATATAAAACCTCCAGACTTGTGAACTCCAAAAGATACTAAGGGTTAAATCCCATGCAACATACCTAGATCTGACGGTTGTCGATCCACTTGCTTAGATCCTACGACTAGGACATGTTCTCCTCCTATGTTATCCTCCTAGATTCTGGACTTGAATCTAATGGTCTATATCTACTCTCCCACCAACATTGAAGGTTGTTGTAGCTTCTCCTCCCAACGAAGGATTCTTCGATAATATTCAAAGGCTTCGAGCCTTTGAATATTCTCCTCTGCAAGCTAGCTCCACATCCTGCGTTACACCTCCTAAGATTGAAATTCTTTTAAACTTCCAAAGGGCTCGGCCCTTTGAACGTTTCCCTCTTGCAGGGTTGTCAACATGGCCTTTTCTCGTGTTCCTGGAAAACACTACTCCTCCTGAGATTTTAGCTTGAAGTAGGCTCACTTATTCTCACTTTTATCTTCCTCCACAACCTGAAAATTAAAGGGTTCTCAACCTATGCACTCCTTATAGAGTTCTCATGCCCAATGGCACTATCTCTCCTGATCTTACAAATCGCTCAACTTTTAAGGGTCTTGACCCTCTCTTCCTTCAAAGGAATTCTTGTGTTCTCCTGGAACTCCTTCGCTCTTCCTCCTAAGCTTGAAAAACACTTTATCAGTGTGTTGGCATTGTTCACTCCTCGCACTCTGAGTTTCTAAATGACATAGACTTAATACTTTTTCCAAAAGTCTTTCCTACGCACTCCTTGCACTTTCTCGATGCACTCCTTGCAGAGCCTTCTCCTAAGTCTTGAATTCTTCAGGCTCAATGGTGCACTCCTTGTACTCTTTACATAACTTTGCTCCAGAGTGTTTAGTAACTTTGTTCCTCCTTCTCCTCCTATTAACTATTAGGGTGCTCAGTAACTATGATAGGCCTTCCCTGGCACTATTTCTTTTGAACTTTAGAATGGTTTTAGTGTGCCCACCTAGAGTGATATTTCTCTGAACTCACAACACAGTTCAAGTGCACTCCTTTCAATGTCTTCACAGAGTTTTCAACACTTTGGTGTGCACTCCTTGCACAAGCCTAAGAGCCCAGAACTACTCAAAATCCACAAAGACAGAGAAGTCTATCTGATTCCTGCAAAGGGAACATACATGCATACATCTACAGCATACATGAATAAAAAAAAGAAAAAACATTCATAAAATAACCATTCATCACACATAAGAACACACAAACACCTCATACACAAGAAAAACTACTTGTATATTAAATCTAAATGTATATGTACAAACATTTACAAATTTTGGACTGCAATAGAGTATCATATATTCTCCTCTCCTCTCTTGAGCTCTTTCTCTGTTCGCTCATCTTATAATCATCTAAATGAATTTTGATACAATGAGATTTTTACAAAAAAGGGGCTCCTCGAGCCTTCCCTCCATCCCCCTACTCATATTGAATTGTGTTCAATTACATTCAATGGGAATCTATTATGAATCATATCTATATATCTTCTATTGTTAGTCATTAAAGGAGACTCTATCTATTACAATAACGTAGCCTGTACAAAGACACGGGCTCAGTTTTCCTTAATCCTTACAGACTTAAATTACATTTAATTGCATAAAACAAATTAATTTGGGCTCAAAATGAGAGGTTTGTTGCCTCTCTTTCCTTGGAACCCATTTCTCCATGTGCACTAATGCTTTGTCTTGTTGGCGTTTATTAGGTGGAGTGATGCTCCTACATCATACTCTCATGCTGACAAAATCATGAGCTCCTGCTCATGGCTCCCATGCTGCTGAGGTTTTGATCCTGCAGTATCCCAAATATGAATTTGGAGTTTTCCATCTACTCCTCTTTCTTTTTTCTTCTTTTGTTGTTTCGCTACTACTGCAGGCTCTCCCCTATTTAGCCTCCTCGTGTTGATGGTTGTCTCCTCTATTGATTCCAGCATCAACCTCCTTATCTACTCTATTACTCTGTTCAGATAATCTACTGGTTGGCTCCTATTGCAGTCTACTCTGTTGCATCTCCTCTTCACCAAATTCCAACCTGTCTTGTTGGATAAGTTGAATTTGCACTATTTCCCTTTTCTCCATGGCTTCCACTCCTTTACAAAAATTAGTGGGAAGATCAATCTGATCTCCTGTGATGTTTCTATCTCCTTTGGCACTAGCTTTCCACTCCATTGCAAGTCCAAATTCTGCAACCATGGTACTGAGCTTATGCTCAACCATATCCCCTAACAATTCTCCTTTTTTCATCTCCTATGCCTCTTCTTGTGTTTTTACAAGCTCAGCTTCATCCAAATACTCCTCAGGCTAGAACTCTTCTCTAGTCTTCATAGTTTCATCTCTCTAGCAATCTTGTTTTGTTCTTGTATTGCTTAACCAATTCTCCATCATCTTCAATTCCTTCTCCTACTGAGTGAGAATATCATATGAATGCTCCTCTTCTTTAATATTTGGGGTAGATTTCAATGTCTTCTCCTTCTCCTCCTTGACAATATTGGTTGGCTATCTCTCCTCTGTGGCACCTTCACTATGTGTATTGGCTTCTATTGGGCTACTTGGCAGGAATATGTTGATTCCTCCATTGATCAGAATGTGCCTATGATCCTCCTCCTCTATCATCACTTCTTACTGATATGAAATCACCTCTAAGTTCTTGAGACTTCCAGACAGTGTCAACTCATCCTCCTTTCCCATCTGGAAATCTGAGGTTTCACTACTGCCCTTTTGACATTCTATGAGATCTTCAACTGATCTCATCTCATTTCCCTCCTGGGAATCTGAAAGTTCACTTATGCCCTCCTGGAAATTTCAACCTTCATCACTGAGGTTCCTTCCAACCTCCAGTTCACAAATTTAAACCATCTCCTCCTCTATGTCACTGAAGTTTTCAACATGCCTCAACCACCTCCTCAAATTTTTATTTTTCCTTCTGGCAATCAGTTGTTGGATAGGCCACTTCAATTTTGTCTTCAAGGGCCATTCCTACCTCCATCTTTCTTGTGATTCCTTTTGCATCTTTGGCATTAATTTTTTGATGTTACTCTTATGTCTTCGATCTCTTTATCTTTCTTCTCTTTTCTCACCTGTTGGTGGCCTCCTTGAGATTTTTTCTTATGTCCTTCAATAGCCATCTTTCACCTTCCTCTAAGAACACAATTGTTTCTTCTTTCTTATCCCACCTCCCTGTCTATTGTCTGTTGCACACCTTGTAACAATATTCACAGAGCATCAGTGCTTTGTCTTCTCCTCCTTTATCTACTGTCTAGAGAAAAAAAATCAGCTCTGATACCACTTGATGTTGACCCCCTCCCTCACCTGTGGTCCACTCGACCTCTCGATCAAGGAATGCTTAATATGGAGTTGGATTATCTCTTCGGGCTCTTGGTAAACCCCCTATTAATGTTCACAGGTCCTCAATTTTCCTATGCAGGTCCAAACACTGAACCTGCGGGCTCTACCTAAGCCCCTTCTCCTTTGAAACAATTGAATTCCCCTAGCCCTCTTCTTGAGGCCAACTTCTCATATGGTAAAAGACTTTGACCAAGAACTAGTATATAGCGCACTCTTTCATCGCTTCAACAATTTATCCAAGCCCCTTTTATTTTAAAATAAAATTTGTCCTTCATCCCCTTTTCCTAGGTCAGCTCCTCAAATGACCAAGGGTCATGACCAGGCGTTAACCCAAAGGGCGCTACTTTGTCACTCGGGCTTCAGCGATCTCTGAACGCATACAACATGCACGACATTCACAAAGTGTCAATCGCCGAAAATTCATATCGGATGGCTATGGTAATCCCTAGCTTAAAGGCTCCTATGCCTCTTTCATGCCTCGGGATTCGGTGATTTTTCCCCGACGCTTCTCCAAAAACTTCCACAATCGCTGAATCAAAGAACACACCCAAATTTTAGCATGGAGGCTCTCCACCCTCAATAAATCAATATTTTAGATCTCCCCTTTCGGCCTTCAGCAATTCCCTTTGGTCATACACACAGACGACCTTTCATATCTCCTAACGACAAAACGTCAAAAATACCTCTCCTTCTTCCACGTGTCCCCTTCCTGATCAACGACCAGGATGCCTTCGGTACTTCGAAATTCCTCCCTGTCTACGAAAAAATTCACTTTCTCTGAAATTCCAAGTCCCCCAACTGCAGGATCTTGCCCCACGTGTTGGAAGCAAGCCAAAGTGGAAAGAAAGGCTATTTTTGGAAAGAAGGCATGCACAAGGGAAGCGACAGTTAGAAGGAAGAGCAGGACATGCACATGCATGGAAGACCTAATGACATTAGGGTTAGGGTTTTTTCAATACATTGTAATTGTTGGTGAGACAAAAACATATAAATAGATATACTTAGGTCTCATAGGAAGGGGTTAGTGAAGAAAACCATAGAGACCAGAGTCGAACAGGATATAGAGAGTCTAGGCGAGGAGTCCTATTTTGATAGCTAGTTGTAATATTTTTCTATACGACCTAACTTTGTAAGTTGTTGATCTATAGAGGATTAAGGAGGGTATATCTTGAGGGTTAGATCACAGGAGGAGGAGCCTGGTGTGATCTAGTCCACCTCACAATAGATCTCGACCTAACTGGAAAGAGTTGTAAAGTGTGCGGTGCTGTATTTTGGAAAATGCTATAATAAAAGAGCTTGAGAGCCAGATATTTGTGGACGTAGCCCAGGAGGGGGTGAACCATGGTAAATCTTTTGTTATTTCATTAAATGCATGTGTTTCTTTACTGTCTTCGGTAGTTGTTGATATGCTAAATGAATGAGTCGATTATATTCCATGTGTGATCGTGAACCCTGGGTCAATCGTATTAAAGATATAAACTTAGATATATAAATAGTAACCAACAAATAGTTTCCTTGTTGTTGGTTGGAACAGTATAGGATTGAGTAGATGGGATCTGTACGATCTGCGGAAGGCGGGTCAAAAAATACTGAATCCGACGATGAGAAGGTGAAAAGAATGAGCCGATAAAAAGGGATGTTGAGACCATGGAATCCCACCAAAGCAGAAATTGAAAGCTGGTTGAAGACACAATATATGGATTTTGTGCAGAAATATAACAGAAACCCTAGAGTAACACCACACGAATATCTTGAGAAATACGTGTTTACTCATCGACACGAAGTTTTTTTCTGTGATTTTCCACACTTATTGCAGGAGTGGATACTAAGTTGAAGGATAAACACGCAATGAAACGGATATGACAATTAGAGTGGACCCCAGTTCAGATTGAGAAGTTATAACAGGTGAACAACAAATTCACCCACATAGTAGATTTTTGGCTCAATATTATTGTAGCAGGCTTTATAACAGAGTTTACAGTAGATACAATGAAGTCATACAACGTAGTTGAGAAAGAGTTTCTACGTGGGCCTCGAGGAAGGTATATTAGATTGATGTATACTTATATTAAGATAATTCTATACAAAAAAGGGTTAATGGCAATCAAGTCAGACAACTAAACTTCCCCGCGTGCATGGGGGAAGGGGGCAAGCATTGATAGGAATAGGAGAAATGGAAGGAGAAATGCAAGGAGGAAAGGATAAGGGAAATAAGGAGGAGCCCTTGGACCCAATCATGATGGACAATGACTAGATCAAGTGGATCATGGCGACAACTGGAAAGACGCGTAGTGAAGTACCCTACCAATACAAGGTGAATACCAAGAAGAGAGTCATAGCCACGAGGGAAGGCTTGGAAAGTGATGAAGAAGAGGTAGAGGATCTTTGGGCTATGGAGAAGATTGAGGAAATACTACATGCAACATATGAGAGGAAGACAAGAGGTCCAAGAACGGGAAGAGAAGGAAACAATGTTATCCATATTAATGTCAGTGTGGAACCCATAAACCCATGTGCGACTAATACACCAAAGAGAACACCACCGTTTAGACAACCGAATTTTGGGAGAAGAAACACAACAGGAAGTACATCTACAAAAGGGACAACAACTGGAGGATCCAGTTCAGGAAGAACTAGTCAAGTATCTACACCGTGCGAAGGTAGTAGCTCGGATTTCAAGATGGTGGGACACGATTCCACCATCAGGTTACCAGAATTCAAAGGAGAAGCATCGAAGGACCCGAAAAAACATTTGTTTATCTGTGAGAATATTTGGGAAGAAAAACATATCACAGATCAATATACTAAACTTGCACATCTAGATATTACACTAAGGGATCGCGTACTGGATTGGTATATGAGTTTAGCTACAAACAATCCACCAAGGACAACTAGAACGATTGCAGACATCAAGAAATTGTTAATAAATGAGTTCCAGAATCCAAGCTCAGAAGATCAGTACATGAACGAGATGATAGATATTAGACAGAAACCAGGAGAATATGTATGGGAGATTGACCAGAGATTCAAGCGACTGAAAGGAAAGTTGAAATATCTCATGACTGATATGCAACATAGGCACTTTTTCGTCAATTCACTACTACCACAGTTAAAATACCCATTGCAACAACAGAAGTTTCAGACACAGGTAGAGGCTCTACGGGAAGACCTGCAACTGGAAGAAAACCAATATCAATAGACATATCTAGCCATCAAAGAAATAAAGGAGGATTTGAAGAACTTAACGTTCCAGTTAAACCAGAACAAAAGTAAGGACAAACGAGAATTCGTTTGGTGTACCACATGCAGGATGAAAGGACACCACAAGAATGAATGTCCAACATTCACGCAGTATATGGCAGCAAGAATGCAAAATCCATTACCAACAGGAGGACTATGGTGTGAAATCTGTAAGAAGTTGGGTCAAGATCCACATCATTTGCCAATGATACATAAATACCAAACAGTCCCAAAGAGTTCATATTGCAACTTTTGTAAGTTAGTGGGGCACGATGAAAAATATTGTAGAATGATGGATTTGATGCAGGAGAGGACATCATATGCATATAGGTTGCAGGTAGAAATGTTGATTGGGAAATATGCACCACAATTTAACCAAGTTCCAGCCCCATAAAACACTATGCAGAAACCTTATAATATTGTGCAGCCATAGTACAACACAGTACAACCTCAGTACAATACCGCAGAGTACAATCAGGCGCCTCTGTATAATGCGTCGAGAGGAGATCAAGCTGGCTACAAAGGTGGAGAACGAGCGAGAGGAGGCTTTGGAAGAGGTAGAGGACCAGTGGTATGTCATAACTGTCAACAACCGGGACATTATGCAAGGGAATTTCCACTTCCACCAACAACTTGTATGTATTTTCGTGCATCAAATCATGACACGAAAGAATATCCTACATTACTAGGGAAGATCCAGGAAAAGAGGAACCAGAACAACCATAATGTTCAATGGATTTTATCCGAAGCAAGGGATGAAGGATGGAACATCAAAATAGTTATGCATGGAGGAGATAAAACAAGAAATGACACAGTTCGACAAGAACCAGTACAACACCAGTGGGTGAAGAAGAATGTCGAACCAAGGAGGCAAATTGACACGTGAAACGAGAAGGAACTATTTCATCAAGCCAGATAGGAATTTGTGAAGCAAGGCATCGCGTTGACTTCAACTGCGCAGTAGAGAAAGGAAGTGTCAGAGTAAGAGATGCCTCCATTGTTGGATCATACCAAAGAAATGCAGCCCCTGGGACAAGTAAGTACAATCAAAGGATTTTTACAATCATGTGTAAAACTATTGAATGATCCATTCGCTGTCAAAATATTTCAAAATCTGTTAGAAAAATGTAGCATAGAGATAGAAGGAAAGCTAGAACAAAAAATAATCAATAACCTACATACAAGGAGAAGAACAAGTAGGGATTTCAGGCTGAATGCCAACATCGTAGATTTGAACATGGGAGATATCATACCAGATCTAGGATATGAAGTCAATATACTACCAAAGAAGACATGGAAATGTATGGGAGAGCCCACATTGGGATATTCACCTGTTCAACTGAAAATAGAAAACCAACACAGATTCCTACCAATTGGTAGACTAAAAGGAGTGACAGTAGACCTGGATGGAGTGCGTACTAAAGCAGACTTTGAGGTGATTGAAATAGTGGATGGTACAACACCATATCCAACATTACTTGGCTTGGATTGTGCGTATGACAACCAGGCCATAATCAATTTAAAAACACGAAAAATGACATTTGAGTCAGGCGAATACAAGGTCATTGCACCATTGGACCCATCAGAAGGGGAAAGGTTTGTAGAACCCACTTGCTTAGACTTAGAGGAAATCATCCAGTTGTACAGAACAACTGTGCGCGATGAGGATTACGTAAACCCAACTGCAAATGGGATACTCAGTTGGTGGAGCATTACATCATTTGAGACAGACTCAGATACAGGTTTAGAGAACTAGCAACAAAGGCTACACGAAGTTTCCACAAGAAGGTGCACAAGAATGGACTGTGAAGTAAGATGGGTAGGCACGAAGATAAGGGAACCACCCAAATTCCATGGAGTGAATGGCCTCGAAGTATTCTTGGCACAATATGAGGACGAAGTGTTAGAAAATCAGAGACTCTTAGCACTCGACATAGCACTCAAGGCCACACCTACAAGATGGTGGGGTGCACACAAAGAAACAATCACGGATTGGTACCAATGTAAGAAATTACTACGCATAATTTTTGGTGTAGAACAAAAAAGAAACAAGAAGAAAAATTACGATGGACAGGGGGCAACAGCAGAACACTTGGAGAAGTGGAGAGCACTATGGAAAATGACACCCCCAAAGGAATGGCCTCATCATTTCGTACATACCTTAGAAGGAATACCAGCAAATTGGTATACAGACCAGGAATTGCATAGAGGAACTACGAGATGGATGGTATTACAATAGAATTTTACAGTCACTTTCTCATTCGCGCATGAGAACCCCAACATAGATGCAACACTTAAGCACATAAGAGAGTTGATATTCATTAAGGAACCGTAATTTGAACTCATAACAAAAGAACAATAGAGGAACAGATAGACATTTAAATAACTATTTCCATGCTACCATGTGCAGGAAGAAGCACCGTATGAAGATGATCCACATGATATTCAGATCGAGGAAGAAGAAGGCGAAAGAGAAGTGGAAGGTCCACCTATAGAGTCATAAGTTATTGATGTGTCGATTAAGGTGAAGAAAGTCAACATTGGGAAAGTTGAGAACCCCAAAATGGCCAGCATTGGAGACTACTTGTATGAGCAAACAGTGGAAATCATAACAGAGTTATTGTGTGAGTACAATGACATGCTCCCCACAAAATTTACAGAAATGAAGGGCATAGCAGGAAAGCTGGGAGAAATGAAGATACCCCTCAGAGTTGAAGCAAGACTGATCAGATAGTGACCATACAAACTAAACCCAATATATAAGCAGAAAGTTAAAGATGAGATCGATAGAATGCTTGAAGCTGGAATCATAAAACATGTGGAGGAATTAGAATGGATAATCTCGATGGTAGTTTAGGAGGAAAAACAAGGTGGGATAAGAATATGCGTCGACTTGAGGAATTTGAATGATGCATGCCTACATGACACGTTCCCTACACCATTCACGGATGAAGTTTTAGAGAACGTAGTAGGACACAAAGTTTACTCATTCACTAATGGATTTTCAGGCTACCACCAGATCAAGATAGCACAGGAAGATAGATACAAGACCATGGTTTCTACAGAATGGGGATCATACCAGTACACAGTCACATTGTTTGGACTAAAGAATGCAGCAACAATATTTTCCATAGTAGTCATCGCTACATTTAAGGAGTTTGTCCACAAGTTTCTAGAGGTATACTTGGATAATTGAACAGTCTATAGTCTATTGAAAGACCATGTAGAGGTCTTGCGGATAATGTTAGAAATATGCAGGAAGTTCCAGATAACATTAAACATCAAGAAATGCATCTTTGGAACATTTTTTGGGATACTGTTGGGCCATATAGTGTGTGAACAAGGTTTACTAGTACATCCTACAAAGATTGTAGTAATTGTTAACTTTCCACCACCAAAGACAGTCTGTCAACTAAGAGCGATATTGGGACACACAAGATACTACAGAAAAATTATCAAAGGGTACGTGCAGATTACCATGCCAATGTAGAAACTGTTAAGGAAAGATACAAAGTTTCAATGGAATGAATATTGTCAACATGGTCTAGATACGTTGAAAGAAAAAATGGTCACCACGCCAATACTCGTATTTCCATATTGGGAAAAAACATTCCATGTAGATGTAGATGCATCATCCATAGAACTTGTAGCTATTTTGGCGCAGCCAGGAGAAGGATATTTGGATTACCCTATAGCATTTGTGAGTAGAAATCTATCAGAATCATAACAGAACTATAACACTACAGAGAGGGAAGGCCTATCTATGGTCTACACACTACAGAAATTCATACATTACTTATTGGGAAAACATTTTAAGATGTTCACAAATCACTCAACCCTTGAATACCTAGTCAAAAATCCAGTGTTGGGGGGAAGAATCTATCGATGGTTACTAATGTTTCAAGAGTTTTCTTTCAAAGTAATAGTCAAGACAGGAAAGTTGAATGTAGGACCTGACCACCTATCAAAGGTCACAAATGGAGAAGAACCTATAAACCTAGAGGACAACTTTCCGTATGCACAATTATTTTCATTCCAAATCGCTGATGAATACTTTGTAGAGATCATCCAGTACTTAATCACAGATACTACACCACAAGAATATAACACCGTGCATAAAAAAAACCTGGTAGTCCAGGTTGCCTACTATCAGCTGATCGCAGGACACTTATACAAAATGGGCGCAGATAGAATCTTGCGAAGATATGTGCTAGAACATGAAAGACCAAGGGTTTTAGCATAATCCCATGAGGGAATAGCAGGAGGGCATTACGTAGGAAAATATACCACGTAGACGGTATTGTGCACAATACTATGGTGCCCAACCATTCACAAAGACTCGAAGGAGTACTACCAGAGATGTGATGTCTATCAGAGGGTTGGTAAACACAACAGAAGGGACGAGATGTCATTGCGACCACAGCTAACTTTTCAGGTATTCGACAAATGGGAAATAGAATTTGTGGTACCAATTAACCCACCAGCAAAGAGGACAGGAACAAGTTACATTATCACCGCGACAGAATACCTGACAAGATGGGCGAAAGAAGCACCATTGAAGGATTGCAGTGCAGAAACAACAACACACTTTCTATTTGAACAAGTAATCACTAGATTTGGTTGCCCAATAATTTTGATGAGCGAACAAGGCACCCACTTCATTAACAACACTATTAAGGCTATTACTGAATAATTTGAAGTCCATCATCAAAAGAGCACACCATATCACTCACAAGCGAATGGAACAGTAGAAGCATTTAACAAAATCCTTGAGAATGCACTGACAAAGATCTGTAATGTCAACAGGGATGATTGGGACCCTAAAATACTAGCGATATTTTGGGCATACAAAACCAAATGCAAGAAGTTGACAGGACACACGCCATTCAGATTGGTATATGGCCAAGAAATAGTGGTGCCATTAGAATTTTTATTACCTAGTATGCGCATAGCAGCAATTACGCACATGACAGAATGAGGCATAGTATAAGACAGGTTGAATCAATTGTTAATCATGGAAGAAGATCATATCCTAGCAGGGTTGCACTACCAAGTTTAGAAAGAAAGAGATAAAGCGTGGCATGATAGACATATCAAGAAGAAAAATTTCAAGGAAGGAGACTTATTGTTGATGCATGACAGCAAATCCATTCAGCATCCTGGAAAACTCAGAATGCATTGGTTAGGATCGTACGAAGTAAAATCTGTCACATATGGGGGAGTTGTATAGTTTAAAGACTTAGGAGGTGTAGAACTCATAGGGATGACCAATGGAAGCCGAATGAAGTTGTCCAAGGACAGTGGACCACCCATAACTTGAAAGTCACCGTGCAGTTTGAAAATAAAAAAATAAAAAATAAAAAAGAGGATATTAAATGGTACGAACAAAGGTACAGTGTGTCGAAAGGAGAAAAAAAACATACACTTAAGAATACAAACCTGCCAAAGACAAGGCCAACAATCAGTTCAAAACGGAAACAAGTGGGAAAGGTAAAAATGGCAAAAGGAGTACTAAATTACGAAGGCATGTGGAATTGAATACCGGAAATGACCAACGGGATACCACATTAATCGTGACAACTGGAGATGGTGAGGGAGAGTAATGGAAAGTATGAAGGAAGTAGAGTTTCATTGAATCCATCATAAAGGTAGTGTCTTCGATAGGCTTCACACGATGCCCATACATCGCAAGGACGTGGGAGCAAAAAGATTATTGTGAAAATTGGAAGAGATGGAGAGCGATAGAGTATATGAAGCATAGAGAGAATTTCAAAGAGGTTGCAGAGACCACTGAGCTCAGTGAATGACCATATTTTCCACCATGGCACCACTAAAACAAGCAGATCCGAGCCAGATTGCCAGAAAATCTAGAGTTAGGACTAGAGAAAAAATACAATCACAGGAAAGTGAACAACAACCAGTAGAAGTCATCAATGTAGATGAAATCCCATCACTAGATACAACACAAATTAACCCCACACACATTGTGGAGGAAACCCCACAGACAACACCAGCAAGCATGGACGTCGATATGTCAGAAGAGGGGCACGACCAACAGAATGAGGACACATGCAGTCAAGAGAAACCAGAAAACCATGAAGAATCTCTGATAATCAATGGGAGAGCTACAAATCAGGAAGCAGCAGCCGAGCCAGATAAATCATAGACAACCATGTCAGAACACCCACAATAGGAAGCAGTGGAAGATGTCATGAGATGGCCAGAACAATATGCCGAAGAATGACCATTCAAGGACAGAACCTCGATTCAACCACCACCACGAAAGGACAAGCCCACAGTACCTAGGTCACTGCGCAAACAACCTACCGCAACAATTGTTTTTCCATGCATACCAGAAGGGGTATGGGTGAAAGTAGATTTTTTAGTTTATGTAGAGAAACTAAAGTATTCAGATCATGATGTAATGGAAATGGACAAGTTCACAGAGTTCATGAAGTGATTCTACCCACAGACAATCAGTGTAATCCCATTTGGGGAACCGGTTCATCAGCCACTCTAGTGGGCAACAGGATTGGAAAAAACGGAGATTTTAGGTCTGTCAGAACTACCACACCTTGTAAGAGGACAATATGCTAATAGTTATGTCAAACAGTTGATGGTGGTCACACATGGCAGATATATATGGTTGGAAAATCTTGTCTCAATAGACATAGAGCTCATTGCGCACATCACAGGGATTCCATCACAGGGTATGGATCCCGCTCAATTTATCAACGACAAAACAAAGGATAAAGAACTCGCGGAGAAGATGAAAAAGAAATACGACACTGACAGGGGGACACACAGAATAATTATCAAACAGATTATTGATGTCACCACAAAAATGGCCAAAATAATCATGGCTTGCAAGCTACTCGGAAAATGTCGCAAGGAGGAAGTCCAAGATGGGGTTGTTGCAGTTGCAGCACAGTGTGTTGAGGGCACCACAGTCAGTTGGTCCCCTTACCTTTTGAATTTATTTCTATATGATTACAAGGGTGTGCACGATATGGGAACATAATTTCATTACTCATGGATGATCATGCTGATAGCCATTATGGGATGGAAGGAACCAAAATATGTATCTTTCACCACCAGACCCAAACCAAATCATGGAGAAATATATTTATTTCTCGTCACCATGTCAGACACCAGACACATAAAGATGAACGCATCCATATTCGAAGGATATCTTCATGATCTACAGGATACCATCACCAACCTCTGGAGAATAACACCGCAGGTTGTTGCATACTATCGGGACATAGATAACATCAAGGCCACTCAACATGCAATGTGCATCTAGGCATGGAAGGACCCCAATAAGAAGTGGCTACAACTGTGCTATTTCATCACAGAGGGAGACATAGAAATGGATATAAAGGATTGGGAAGATGATTGGAGGATTCCATTCCTCACTCCATACATACCTGCAGGGGCAGAGGAAGAGCATACAAGGAAGGAACATACAAATGTCGAGGAGGCAGGGCAGGGAGAGACATAGCCTCAAGAAGTCACAGTGCCTAAGAAACCAAGGATGGGCCAGACCAAAACAAAGCAGATGAAAGAAGGGACATCTAATACAGGAACCTTGAAGGGGAAGAAGAATAATACAATGTCAACCCAAGTATAGCATAAACAAGCCGAGGTAGCGCAGGGGACTACACCAAGTCTTGATCCACAATACCCAGGCCTAAATAAGTGACCAAAGACTCAAACAAGGTTGTACACAAGAAGATGAAGGTGCATAGAACACCTCCAGAATACACAATCACGAAGGATGATGCAGAAATGATAGCCCAATTGGTCCAGGATCATACATCCAAGGATTTTGAGAATGTTGTGCACCACATGGATAGAATTCAAGAACAGTTGGAAAACATGCGACAGTTCCTCAAGAAGATCGGGGAAGTGCAGGCAGTCAGCAGTGGCATAGAAACAGAGCCATTAGCATCATAGATAGGAGGAGAACCTGAAGAAAGTGATAGGGACACAGTCCACACAATACCGCAACCGAGTGCAATGTTTCACATTACACCCACCATGTTGCGCATGGACAAGATCATGGGGAAGACACCCCTAAAGAACTTATCTCAATTAAAATTGGTATTTCTGTAGATACCATCCAAGGCTCTACATAAACTAAAGGTTAATGCTACCTAGGAGGTCCAGGCTTTTGCACGCATAGACACAACTAAATTACAGTAGGTAAAGGATCAATGGGACGAGCTGGAATTGATATATGAACAGGCCAAGCTCAAGAGAAAAGTAAAGAGGGAGCGCGTCAACGGATTGGAAAAACAAGTGGACAGAGCTTATGAGAATATTCCAAAGACCACGCAGAGAGTCAAACTCACGGGAACAGAAAATATTGATCAAATTGCATAGATAATTGATCAATATCAAGAGGAGATCAATAATCTTCATGAGAAGCTCACACCTACCACTCCACCAGAGGTAAGGGAGAAAAGGAAGCGTGAGGCAATAGAGTAGATACAAGAGATAGAATGACAGTTCCACGCATCGTTCGACCTGTTTGACAAAGCAGCACAACTATGGATGAACATGGAAGAGGATCAATAGGTCCAGCAGTGGGACATGGAAGAAGAAAGGATAAGCGCAGCTATCCAAGACCTCAAGAAGAGGTAGAATACAATGTCCATCACAAAGCACGTCAAAGGGGTGCAAGACGTGAAGAAACTATAGGCATAACTCACCACTACATAGACGCAGAAAAGGGAGCGTTGGGATCAAATGGAACCACTCCAAGAGCATGTAGAAGAGGTTATTTCATAGGTAGAGGAATCCAAGACATATATGGCACACACCCGGGAAAAGTGTGTAGGGTTGATTAGTGACGCGATTGCAGTACAGACAGTGGATGCACTCAACGATAATACCATGCAGGCTCAAACGCAAGCAATGGAGCTCAGGGAGAAGCTCCAAGCGATCACTAGGGAGTTCGAAAAAGAACACAAAGTTTAGGTGGCTCGCGACGAGCCACATTTCAGTGTTGGGAGCCTATTGGAAGCAGGACAAAGAGGAAAGAAAGGTTATTTTTGGAACGAAGGCATGGACGAGGGAAACGACAAATGGAAGGAAGAGCAACATGCACACATGCATGGAACACCTAGCGACGTTAGGGTTAGGTTTTTTGCAATACATTGTAATGGTTGGCGAGCCAGAAACTTATAAATAGAGATACCTAGTTATCATAGGCATAGGCTAGTGAAGAAAAACATAGAGACCAGAGTCAGATCGGATATAGAGAGTCTAAGGGAGGAGTCATGTTTTGATAGCTAGTTGTAATATGTTGCTACACGACCTAAGTTTGTAATTTTTTGAGCTAGAGAGGAGTAAGGAGGGTATATCTTGATGGTTATATCACAGGTGGGGGAGACTGGTGCGATCTAGTCCACTTCACAATAGATCTCGACCTAAATAGAAAGAGTTATAAAGAACGTCGCGCTGTAGTTTGGAAACTATTATAATAAAAGAGCCTGAGAGACAGATCTTTGTGGACATAGCCCAGGAGGGGGTTAACCATGGTAAATCCTTTGTTATGTGATTAAATGAATGTGTTTCTTTACTTTCTTCAGTAGTTGTTGATATGCTAAATGAATAAGTTGATTATATTCCATGCATGATCATGAATGACAATTTATTGTGTTAATAAGTTAAAATAGAACTCTCAGCGCACATTTCTCATATTCCCACTCAATCCTAGTTGCAAACACCTGATTATTGCAGCCACCCATTAAGATTATCTTGGGTGAGATACGCAGTGCACTCTGTGCCCTGCGTTGCCTTTTGGTTTACCAGGACAACCGATAGTTTTAGAGGTTTTGTTGGAACTCCAGTAGACATGAACCCTGGGTCAAGCGTATTAAATATATAAACTTAGATATATAAATAGTAACCAACACCACGCATCCTCTCCATATGGAAGGTTAGGATTGACTATGGTCTTCGGGCCTTCAGGAGTCCAAGAAACACTATGCTCTATTTTCCCCAGAGTGTCGGACCTTCAAATCTCTAGGTTAATTGTTTTGCCCACGACACTGGTGATGTAGCTCCTTTTTATATCAGTTTGAATATACATGATTTAATACTGCATAATGCCATGTTGTACTCAGGCGCCTCACACAATTTAATGCCCAAAGCGGTAATGGAAAAGCTAGGACTGGAAGTCACTAGGCCTTACAAAGATCTCCACTCTTTTGACTCTAGCAAAGTCAAATGTATTGGATTAATTAAAGATTTGTGCATCACTCTGGTCCAGATCCCTTCGAAAAGCATGGTAATGGACGTGGTAGTAGCGGACATCCCACCAAAGTATGGTATGTTACTGTCCCGATCTTGGGGTGCCAAGCTGAAAGGAACTTTGCAGTTGGATATGTCCTACGCCACTGTCCCAGTGTTTGGGCAACAAAGGAGGTTATACAGAGAAACACTGATGAAGTATATGGTCAGCAGTCAAGAGAAACCTCATAATTACCCCCTTTACTCTGC